>JAODUD010000095.1:18660665-18671725 GCA_026784285.1 Stomatorhinus walkeri | reverse complement strand
GCAGTGTTCACAGTACACATGTAATCAAAATAAAGACAGTCATTCATTCATTCATGTGCATTACAGATGGGCAGATGAAGAATAACTAAAGCTAAACAGACTTAAAGAGTGTAAGAAAAAGCCAGAGGGTGACAGAGGAGATTTTTTTTTTAAATCTTGTAAATCACTTACCAACGTACTTTTTTTGGTGGGGGGATGGGTTTACTGCAATTTCAACCCCACCATTTGTATTAAGGACAGTTTAAATCCCTTTCAGTGTGAGAGGGATCATTTCTCTCTCCTTTTCTACGTTGTTATAGCTAAAGATATGATAAATATATTTGCAAGAATATGCATTATATTCCGTCTGCAAATTATTATGGTGTAATTATATATGAATGAATTTTACTTTAGCGACAATTCCGGAACTTGCTGAACTGAGCAAGAAAAAAAATTCATAGTCAATTTAAAAATGAAACCCATGTGAAAGAGTAACCTTAATGCCAGGGTTGTTTGCAAATTGACCTGTTTGAATTGTAAATCTATGCGGGGGTCGTTCTCGTTAGCAACGCAGATGTCAAGCACATTAAACAATACAGAGAGACGACACTCATGCTAAATTTACATCGATTGAGATTAAGCTGAAAACATTTTGCAAAAGAAATAAAGGTGCTTCGTAACTAAAAACTGTTCAGCTGAATAATATGTGACCAGTGTGGGGGGCTTTTTTCAGAAGTTGAAATACATGTAAAGATAGTGTTTCAGAATGCAGTGGCAATTATAAAATTTTATTTCTACAGGAATAGCTTTTTGTTTTTCTCATCCATTTAATTCCCATCCCTGATAAGGGCTTGTGGGGGACAGAAAAGGCCCCAAGCACTTCAGAAGTAGGATGAATAAACTAAACTCCTCTCATGGTATTGATGACTCAAAACACGACGCGGAGGCTGACACCATTTCCTCCGAAAAGGGCTACGACGCAGCTTGGCGAGCTGAACATTCAAGAGGAACTGTGCACCCACAACCTGGCACCCGCAGCACACCCAGCTTCTCTCCGGCTGAAAATAGCTCCGCATAATGGTCATTGAACACTCGGCACAGTTAATAAATAAAAGCTGGAGCTTTTTATCGAGAACACACAAAAGCACGGAAGCAGAAATGCGCCCTCCATGAATCCCTACAGTCCTCAAACAACCCCCCTCCACCTGCAGAGGAGCGATTTGGCACAAGATATGCAGTTCTCAGAACAGCCAGCAGCTTTCTCTACATTGCCCCCCCCCCCCCCCAAAGATGAAGGGTCCTCAAATTTGGATGCCGCATGGACTGAATCCCCTGTACGGGTCATCAGTGTGTCACACGCACTGCACATTTTACAGTGCGCTGAACATGGCCATTTTTTCCTGTGGCAGACATTCAAAAATGCTATAAGGCATGTTAATACGGAGCTATGCAATGTATTTATTTTGTTACACTATATGGACACTCAGTTTCACCACCACTGTCGCTAAAACTGTTTTATAATCACAGCACAGCAAAATGTACCTTGTGTGTACACTTGACCACCGTTGGGCAAACTGGACCCTGCTTCTAACAGGCAGCCCACAGGAGAACTGAAGACTGTACGTACTAATCCGGCATTCTCCCTTCTTACATCCTTCTAGCCAATTGCTTCGTCCTTCACCATTATTTCAGAATATACTGAAACACTGAAACACTTTTTAAACTGTAATACTGGGAAGCATCGTACAACACACCTATTCTTGTTTTAGGATATTAAAATATTTCCTAATACGTTCCTATAATGCAAACTACACTGTTAAGTGCCTCTTGGTTGGGGAGGGATTTGAATGGAAATCCATAGCACAACTACAGATAACAAGGTTTTGCTCACTAAGTGCTACACTATTGATATTTCCATGACCTAAAGGGTGATCAACACCCATTAAATTGACTGAGGGACACCTTTTCATTAATGTAATTCCGCAGAGTTTCTGGTAACTATGGCAACACACCCACGCCGACAGAAGAGGTTTCGATTATGTGGCCTTTGCCTGCCTTTAAAATGTCATAAATGCCCACCTTTGATATTTGTTGTAAAAATTAACCCAATCCAAAGTCACCGTTAATGCTTTTAAAGACTGTAATTATTATTCCATTGCATTTAAAAAAAAAAAACTTATCTCCACTCAGTCAGCCAAACTTGAAAATATGGTGTATAGCCATCTTTTCATTTTTTCATTCAACTGTTTTCACCATATCACCAGCCAACACGCTTTAAGTTTTGCCAGAAAATATCTATAGAGATAGTCAGGACAAATATTGCTCGGTATTCACACACATAAAACAATTCAGAGAAATTATAATTATATTACTTGTTGGCTATTTAGTAGACTAGCTGTGCTCATCAGGGGTTAGCACTTTTATCACGCACATGCTGTACGTTATATTTTAGACAAAACAAGTAAAAAAAAAAAAAAAAGGTAAATGAACTGTATTTTTAGTGATGGCCAAAATGACGCTTCGTGAACCATTTGCTGTATTTTTGACCCTGCTGCATGGTGTTCTTGGTTTGCTTTGGTGCATGATTTGTGCCCTTTTTGAACAGAGAGCACCATCTAGTGGGGTCAAAAAATACAGCAAATGGTTCATGGAGCATCAGTTTGTCCATCACTAGTATATGTAGTCACTAGTAATCTATTTTTTGTCTGATTCATATCCACTTTAATGGCAGGTGGCTGTCCCGCTTGCGAAAAGCATAGCATGACTGCAGCATACCACTTTTGTTCCGGAGGGCTGACTTTTACAGTGTTATCAAATCAGTAATCTGACTGTGTGGAACATAATGATACAGCAAAGTTGTAGGCATTACTGTGTATACCATATTCATAACACTACCTTCATAGCACCCTGCTGCAACAATGATCTCAGTCCTATGATTGAAGGTATACAGAGCCAAGAGTGACCAAGCATGTGAAAAACGAGGAGGTTACGTTGTCAAATACAATACCAAGTAAATATAAAACAGTAACCACTTAAGACTAAAAAAGGGCAAAAGGAATGGGACTTGGGAAATTAATGAAAGGAATAAAAACATCCAAAGAAAGCGCACAGTTATTAGCTTCCTAGTACAGTGCTTATGGATAGCCAGCCAGTGCAACTCTGCCCCCTCATTGGCCAACTAGTTCCACTGAGAACTGTTTTATGTTACCTAGCAACCATTCTCATTCTCCTGCTCTGAGACTGTGGTCATTTGCATAAGAATAATACATAATAAACCTCGTATTATTTTTTTATTAAAATACATCAGTAATATTCCTTTTAATTTATAGTAACCATTTGATTAGAAACAATCATACCAGTTAGGCTAAGCAATATCACTTTAAACAACAGTAATTGACTTTGAAGAAGAAAAAAAATTATGTCCAAATGAATTTCCTTTGTAAGACCCAATTTAATCAACTAAGTGCTTTTCTCTGAAAAACATCACCAAAGCACTACAGTTAAATAAAAATATCAAAGTAAATAAAGAAAAGCTCCGGGATTCAATTATTTTACATATATTTCAAAATGGAAAAGTGCTGAAACTATCCTGCTGAAATTTCTGCTTTTAAGGAAAGGTTGCTTATTAACCACAGGCATGCTAATTCTTAAACAAAGAATCAGGCCTGATTTTTTGACTCATTAGATAAAGAGGTAGAAAACTTAAAATTTCTGTAAGAATGAGTTATTACCTGGGCAAGTGTATGCAGCTGTGGTGCTATCAGGTTGTGTACCAGAGGGCTGCTCCATCCCTGGGGGGAAGCTCCGAACCTACAGCGATGCATGACAAAGGACTGCGAGTTCCACCCAGCCTGAACACAGCATTGTATAAACCGTAACACAGTTATGTGGCATAGTGATCTAGGTATATGCCTGTACTTATTCTTACTTACGCTAACAAGACAAAATGGTGATACTACACAGCTTTCGAGAGGAAGTTCAGCCTTACTTGACTTAGCTGGACTGAAGGCAGGGTCTCACTTCCAGGACTAGGAGTGCAGGAAATCCTTCGGACCAGATTCCCAGACTGCGACAGCAAGCCCAGCCCAGTGGGCCTCAGTGACTGGGCATCCCTGCAAAGTGCCGGCTGCAGGGAGATAGGACTCTGGGGACTGTTGCCGGGGCTGAGGGAATACCTCTGGCGGATGAAGACAATCTCAGTAGTGGGGTCTGGCCTGCAATGGGAAACCACACGTGAGGACCAAATGTTCCCCTGAACGTAGGGCTTATAGCAATGCAAGAGTGGGTGCATGTTATGGTTCTCTCTGTCCCAGTAAATCTCCCATTGCAACTATGACACGTAGCATACAGGAAAGCATGCTGTCTGCCTAGCCTGTGGAGAACCTCATCCAGGTTTGATGACTGGTCTTCAGGAAGATATGCTACACTTTCCCAGGATCCAACACTTGCCAAGTTCCAGTAGTTCATACAGCATATGGAAGCAGCATCCACAACGGCACGTTGCACATATAGGTAAAGGAATGTAAGAGAGAAGAAAAATCTTTTCTACTGCAGGACAGTAGTTATATTCCATGCTGAAATAATAATAATAGCTACCTGCCTAATCATATACTTTCAGCTTCAGTTACATCTGTATTAAAGTGATGATGTCATGCACTTATCTAGAAAAAATCTTAGGCACCATCAGGTGTTATAAACATATTGGATTAGTTTTTTCTTTTTAAAATGGGAAACTTTCACATAATAGCACCCATTACACCACAACAAAAAAAGAGAATAAGATAAAAATAGTACAAATAATGAAAAAATAAAATGTCCTTCTAAGAACACCAGATGGTTGTGCTAACAACACTTTAGTAATGCCTACAGTGTAAATGTGTGGGACGCGGGAACGGACAAGGGCTTTGAGCTGGACTCAACAACTTCTCCAGTGATGGAAATTTTATCTGAAGATGACAATTATACTGACTAAATGCATGTTATTTTGTCCTACTTGGTCTGCCTTTCCACCATTTCTGATGCAAGGTGCCTTAACTATTAATTTAAAATCATATTACATAACACTGCAGTCATACATAATTATGCCTCATAGTTAAACTGCATCACCAAAAAACAGGTGTACATTAGCATCTGGCTAACCATTGCCGCCATCTGATTGCGTCTAACTGGGATGCCCCTTTGGAAATTTTGTTCATTGTAAGATTTAAAAAATAGGTCCCAGAATAAATAATCCAAGGTCACATTTCATAAATGTAGGACATGTGTATCCCAGTATGTCAGTGATTATTTCATCATTAAAACTACAACATACAGAATGGTAGCCTGATGTTCTGCTGCAGTATACACACAATTTTCACGCAGGTTCCCTCCTGCAATAAAAAACATGTAGTTAAGGGTGATCTGGAGTCTACATTGTCCATGGGTTGTGAATGTATGCCTTACAAAGGACTGATATGCTATCCAGAGTGTCCCTCCTTTATGTCTGACTGGAAGTGCCAGACCTGAAACACTTGTCACGTTTACTTGGTATTTAACATTCCCCTAACATTCAGTGAAAAATACAATGTTTGGTAAGTGAAACACACCATACAGATTCAGATCACTGATGCTTTACTGTTACTGTTATCTTGTGGTTAAAATGTGAATATAGCTCATCCCATAGACATTGACATTAATATAATCTTCCCTTCTACAAATGTTATATTTTCACTTTGGAATATTTTCCCAGGTACAATGACAGCAAGAATTCCCAATCCAAGTGTTTCCCTCACTTTTAAGGAACATGTATATTCCTTCAAGGATAGTCTTAGGAAAAAAGTTTTTGGAAAATCCATTGCTTTTCAAGAGAACTTAAATATACAGTACCTGTTCAATATTAAGCAAAATTATTAAAATCAGTAGTGTAGGCTCCATGGTAACACGAAGGCATGTTGTGGGCACCCTCTAACTATGAATATGTGTGAATGGTTTTTTAAGGAGATACTTGGGTGATGCTGGATTAAGTGCAACAAAAATATTCCTGTTCTATCTAAAAACCAACCTCAGGGGACACCAAGCCGGCACAGTGATAATTATGATTTGTTCTGTTTTCTGAGTGCAAGTTGCAGAGCTGACCAGGCTTCTGAGTCACCTCACCATTTGTCAACTACAAGAATGCTACAGTATGTAGGAAATCTATGACTATGTTGGCTTAAAAAGTATAAGCATTTAAACCGTATTACACAGGGATACTAGTATTCTAAGTATACAACCACGGGAAAAAAATAAAAGACCGCGACACAATTTTTTGTTTCACTTATTTCTCAATGTATCGTTGTGCAGCTGCGTGTGTGTGTGTGTGTATGCAAACTGCAGCCTGGTTCTTCTCTGTTTCACAATAATGAAGGGCTTCTTCCATGCTTTATGAGACTTCAGTCCTGCTTCCAGGAGCCTGATACGAACTGTCCTAACAGTGCACTTCACACTTGTACTTAATTAATGTTTCCCATTCCGTTTGAAGGTCACTTGATCTCATCCTCAAATTCATGAAACACTAAGTTCACGGTCATCTCTGACATTAGAAAGTCATTTTTGCCCTTTTCCTGGCTGGTTTCTGATAATTCCCAGTGTCTCCTGCTTCACCTTATTCTTGTGTACTGCTGTCTTAGAAACTTTGAACCTGGAAGCAGCCTGCGGCTCAGTGTAGACTTGTGCCAGCAGAGTCAGGATTAAACCAGGATTAAACCAGGATTTAAAAATGCAGATTTGTTTAAAAATACAGCCAGCTCTCACTTCCTACAGTTCCATTCCTACAAACTACGTCATTAAGCAAATTGGTTGATCAGCGAGGAGCTGCCCCTTACCAATATTTCAGGCAATCAGCTCTAATATATATTACTTAGGTTTGCATACAGCAAATACAGGTAATCATTTTTATTTATTCTGTATAAAGATAATCTTTCTTGCCAACATCTTGTACTGTGGGGTGCACAATAAAGTGCAAATTAATAGACAAAATATGTGATTGTGAATGCTAGTGTACTGACTCCAGGGACAAGACCTAGACTGAGACTGAGGCTGAGACTGAGAAAGGATGATGCAAGATGAGGTGCTTGACGCTGAGACTCCTCACTGCCCTTTCCACCCCAAATTTCTCATACAGCGAACAATACTGACTGGTCCAAGAGCTGGTCGTCAGTCCAGGCTGTCATTAAACAGGTAGGTCATTAAGTGTAGAGTGCCTTTATAGAGTGATCTCATCATTTTTTACACAGCTGTATTTCAAACAAGAAATGTCATTTACATTTCAAAAATGAAATTATGTTTGGAGTCAGCATTACTAATGTCAGTATAATATACATACCTTAATTTTGTTCGGCTTAGTAAGCTTCTCGCCTCCTCGTAAGTCGCACCGATGAATGATTCTTTATTTATAGATATAAGTCGGTCTCCTGCCTTAAGCCGTCCATCCTAAAGGACACATATGTGAATACCAAAAGGTCTCTGGTGAAAGCATGAAAGCAGATACTGTAATGAAACAAATGTATTTGTTTTTTAAATTATGTCACAATTACTTGACTGAAAGATCTTCAAGTTACATTGTAAGCACACTGGGTTTTGGTTTTGTAAAAAAACTGCAGCAAATCCGAACGTTAACGTAATACCAACGAGACTCAATATTTTCAAATAATTTTCTCTAAATGTACACCACTCAACTGGAGTCTATTTCCAAATACACTTATTCTTTAAATTTATGCTGAGCATTTTCCTTTAATGATATTCAGAAGAGAGGGTGAGATTTTCCACACCAGCCCTGGGTACTTTCGGCATTAATCTGAAACACTAAGGGCTGCTTTAGATGACACCTTGCATGTAGACAGAAGACCAGGCCTGTGTTCAGCTGGACAGCATCCTGCCACATTGTTCTGTTAATTTTGTATCATGTATCTAGGTAGAAATTAACTCAATGCAGAAAATGTAATTAAAGTGTCAATTAAATAATTGCCAAAACTTTGTCCTAGTCCGCAGTACCAAATCAGCTATAAGAATCTAAAAGAGTTCAACTTTATTTTTATAACTGACTGCATCCCATCAAGATGTATTTTTTTCATGAATAGAAAACAATGTTTGAATCCTCACAGCAAACGTCTGAAATTCACTGAGAAACTTTTAATTACACATTTAATTATTTATTTCTTAGAAATCATTGCTTATTCTGAATGCTGTGATGTTTTAAAAATATTTTATAAACATCGTATCATTATTTACCCATATTTTTTAAAATGTGAATATGACAAAATCTCAAGCTGTAATGCAGTGAACAATATTACTGGACGACCCTGGAGGGTGTGTTTAGTGTCTGGCTGTCTTCCTGACTGACCACAAATTAACACACTTCAGAGCTAATCTCAACAAGTCCCAACAGTAGGAGAAGGTATTAAGAGTCACCTTGTGGCAGTCACCCCCTGGCACGATATCCTGAATATACACCATAGGGCCCTCTGCCCGGTTAGCTCCACCCCTGATGACCAGGCCCAGGCCTGTTCCCTTGGCAACACATATCAACTGAATTGCGGCCTCACTGAGGGAACAGAAGGCAGAATTAAAGGTCAGATGCACTTACTGAGAGCTGCAGAATCATTTCACAAGGGGATTTCAGTTTGATCTTTTCATTGATTCTTGTGAATACCAATCAAGATCATGCACTGATATATTGATTACAGAATATTTTGTGCTCCTTGCTCAGTCTCTTTGAAACACCGATCCTCTTTTTCTTCATTCTTCAAACTCAACCTGATGACTTATAATGCAATATATTCAACTTCAAATGGCAGCAACCATAAGGATTTGCTTGTGCAATGGAGAGTTTTTTTTTTTTTAAATGATAACAACAGGCATTATTATTATTATTATTATTATTATTATTATTATTATTATTATTATCAGAAGACAGTTGTTATGATTACTTTATACACAAATTGGTGGCACAGTGGAAATCACTGTCACCCCACACGAGGGTCTCACCCCACCCTGCGTGTAGAGTTTCCATGTGTCCCCTGTTGCACAAGCTTTCTGCCTCAGTCCAAAGACATGCAGTTAGGGGAATCAGCTCTTCATAGCATGTGCAAGGGGATTCTGGACATGTCCTGCACTAGAGTAGCATCTCAGTCAAGGTGCACTACTGCCTTGTGCCCTGTGCTGTCTGGAACAGGCCCTAGCCCCCCCCCAATCGCTCGCAAAATTAAATTTACCATTGTTTTCATATTACTTATTTTTTATGTCCAGTCAATAAAGAATTTAGTTCAATGACTGAACAGCAGAGTGCTTGTGCCTGTGAAACTCACTTGAAAGCCTGAGGCAGGATGGGGGCGGAGGGGGCAGTGGCCCCCCCTACGCAGCCTGCTTCCTTTGGGCTCTGCAACAGTGGGCTGGTAGATCTGGAGGAGGAGGAGGACGAGGCTGTGTCTGTCAGCTTCCCTGAAAACGGGTCAGTTATTAGTCTGACTGTCAATCATAAACACATCTTTTAGTGTGTTTACAGGCCAGTAAACTACAGGCGGCTCCCAGGATACGAATGAGATCCATTCCTTAAGTCTGTCCTTATGTCGAAGTTATGGGTAAGTCAAAAAAATAATCATACAATAGATAATAGCAAGAATTAAACATTAATAATACAAGTAACTACATACAGTAATATACTGTACCTTAAGTTGACAAACTGCTGAAATCATGCAATGTTTTCATGAGCGTCACAAAGTATGTGCTGCGTTTGTTATTTTGAACCATTGTGTTTAACCCAAATTATTAATATAGGCTTTGCGGTAGTCTGTTGGTTAGTATGAGCTGGACGTTCTTAACCCGGAGACGGCCTGTATATTGTACCTACACACTGTCCAGAAGATGGTGACCCAAAGGCACTTTACATCTGTGCAACAATTAAGGGGGTTCAGAGACCTGAGAGGATGTCCATGTCGGAACCCTGTTTGAGAGAAGGGCTTTCTAATTCTTAACCTGGGGACTGCCTGTAGTACCATCAAGCTGTGATTACATACATATCTGTCAACCTCAGAAAAAGTAAATGATATACTGACAAATACTGTATTCATATTACACATATATCATACATTCACCTATATAAATTAATATATTTAGGACAAAAATTACAGTGGGATCACTGTGTGAGTGTTTCCCAACCTGGCCCTTGGGGACCCTCAAGACGGTCCACGTTTTTGCTCCCTCCCAGCTCCCAAGCAAAAACGTGGACCATCTGTGGGTGATCGAAGACCGAATTGGGAAACACTGGTCTAAGAAGATGCTGGAGGAGCGGGACTGGTCTTCAGCTCACCTGTGGAGAACTGCGTCGGAGAGATCATCCCACAGCCCACGCTACTGTTGGGGCCATACTTTCCTATAAGTTCCAAAAATTCTTTCCTGAAATTGTGATATAGAATGCTGTGTTTGTTCTGGCATTTAGAAGATTATCAGTGTGATGTTAATGCTTTGTCTCCCTCTCCTGGACACTTGCAGGTTTTGCCTAATATCTGGAGTACAATGGTTCCTCATTGTGGACAATTACACATTAATTCCAGTTTGGATCAAACTATCTGTAAATCCATTAAACAACATGAATAATTTAAATTATGAAAAATAAACTCTAATTTGCCTTATCTGAAATACTTGACTTTTCTACTAACTATAACTGATGAAGTAATATTTATAATCAATTTGTACCAAATATACCATGAGTGTGGGGAAATTACCTGTGGTTAATATGATTTGATTGCTAAACAAGATAAACAAGCTCAAGTAAAGTGTACTACACCAAAGTGTTCATAATTAGAAGATGCATTTCATCAATAATCTCGAGCATAAATAATAATCTTGAGACAAAAAATGGAATTAAAAAAACAGTAACGCTTTACATTAATTCAACCTTCATAATGCTTTTATATCACATTCATAAAACGTTCTGTACACCTTCATAATGTATTCATTACATATTCATAAAACATTCATAAACATTATGCATGTACAGTGGGGCAAAAAAGTATTTAGTCAGCCACCGATTGTGCAAGTTCTCCCACTTAAAATGATGACAGAGG
>JAODUD010000095.1:18642438-18653292 GCA_026784285.1 Stomatorhinus walkeri | reverse complement strand
TGGTTATGGTTAGGGCTGGGTAGGGGTTAAGGTTGTCATAGTTAGCATTAGCATTTTCCCTATAGAAATGAATGAGCTGTCCCCATAAGGATATGTTTACCCTACATGTGTGTGTGTGTGCACGTGTGAGTCTGTGTGTGTGCGTGTGTGTGTGTGTGTGCGCGTGTGAGTCTGTGTGTGTGACATCAATTAGCTTTACCATTACTAAGATGGAGCAAGTAAAACACAGTCAGACACAGAACATTAAACTGATCATTTAATTCCATCTAATCTGCCTTACTGTCCACATGCCACATCAGACTATGTCCACTATGCTGTCCTGTCTGTTAATGGTAAATAACTTTGCGCCTACCAAAGAATCAAGACCCAAGTCACTGTAGAGGCTACATGTAAATATATACGCAATATAGCAGCATATGTTCAATATAAACAGCAGGTGGTGTGAGACTCGTCCCTTTTACTTAAAACCAACAAAAAAAAACAAACATGGTAATAGATTATGAAACAGTCCATTAAACTATTAACATTCTTTGCATGTTAAAAGCAGTAACATTTATAAGACACTCTGCACATAAAAATCACATTGTCCTACCTTAAAACACAAGTAGCCAAAGGCATATAAAGCTATAAGTGGAATAAATATCTGCCCGACAAGTCCGGTGCTTCTACACAAGTGTCTTCATAAACATTTTCTCTTTCTTTCTAAAATGGAGCAGGGAGTAGGAAACATACCAGTAAAGCAAAGAGAGGCCATCAAAGTGCTCTGCTTCGACTGACGTCGGGAGCAAAGCCATATCAAATCCAGGGCAGGCTATGAATTATTAAAAAGGCACTGAAGTAACCCAGTTGCTAGAGATGACGGTTCAAATGAGGTTGGTCTCCGTAACTGAGTGGCAGAAATCCGCCTAGACGGTGACAGACACTAGCCTAGCTTTCGGTTTAATCTCTCCTGATATCCCCATGTCACATGGCCTGCTTCATATCTCCCTCTTAAGGCTCCATGATGATATGCTTCCAGTTGCATCTTTGTTCCACCATCTGTGACACAAAAAAATAATGGCTTCATGTAATAATTGTTTGATCATTTGTAAATAAATGAAAATAAGGGAAATGAGACAAAATATAATGTTGTGTCTGGCATTAGGCTATGTAACAGGTTTTTCAATGCTCTCATCACTTTAGGCTTAGCTCACAAATTTGCTCAAAAAATCAACATTAAAGAAAATGCTTCTTCTATATGATTACTTCTAAAAAGTAATGATAGACTATGTTGGCTGGATTTCCAAGAAAATTAAAGATTAATTAAAACTTTAATTAAGAAAAATCCGGAACACACATACACACACTCCTATATTTTGAACTAACAACACAAACATTAAATATTAAATGTAGCCTAAATAAAATCCTATCTTTACAAAACATCTTTACAAAATGTCTCATCAAATATTTCTTGTTGACCTTTGTTGCATAACAGGGAACAGCAAGATCACATTTTAGCTTTGCAGTTTCATATTTCTGTTTCATTGGTCATGTCAGAATTCATGCGTACACACCACCTCTGAGATGCAGTACAATGGGAAATTTGAAAATTGCATGAAACAGTTTTGGATCATTTTGAGAAGAAAAAAAATTGCACAAAAACAATAAAGTTCCAGGACCTACGGTGCTTGGATCCATAATAAATCTACCCCTCTCCCCAAAATAATACATCAAGTCTTAACCCTATAATATTGTATCAAGTTTCATCTATTTGGGTCAATTACAAATAAGGGCTGGCAAGATAATCAATTTAAAAAGCATGCATCAGGTTTGGTAAAATATACATTTTGCATTCGTGTTGATTTCATGTCATTTGAAGTGACAGTTTTTTTTACAAAAATCCTGAATGCGCCTGAAAATGTCAAAAGGGTTTACCACAAAAGAATGAGAAATATGAAATATTTTATCCACCTGGAGTGTACATCATTTGTAGTCATAAAAGTAATACTTAATTTGACTATATATATATAAATACATAACCTGGAAATCCAATGAGTGTGCATTGTACCTCAGAGTCAATTGCTCGAAGTACACTTTACTAAATATTTCAGTCTCGTGTTGTTTTGGAGTTATTATAACAGTTATTACACCGTTTGTGCTATGAATAGACACTCAGGGCACCTAACTGTAAGTTAATGTTAAGTGTACATGCCAGTACTGAAATGTTTATTTAGAAATCTGGAAAAGCATGGCGTATACAAAAGCTGTCATTAACTCCAGATGCTGAACCATTGTATCATTACAACTGAAATAGCCTATTTTAGCTATTTACAAGGTATATGTAAGGGGGTATATGCTGATTACATCGTGTCGCCACACCCGCCAACAATAAACCACCTCAGGGATGAGAACCTGAGTGCAGCCATGTGGCAGGTGAAACCTCAGCACCACACTAGTCTGAATTTTTCCAGTGGCTGGAGTGCTAATCCTGCCACCAACCATTACATTTCCCCTGTACGTTGGAGGACCTCCTTACAGGGCTGGATGTAGATTAGCATCATACCCAGGACAAAGCAATTGCAGGTTAAGGGCCTTACTCAAGGGCTCCACAGAACTCTTGGCATCCACAGGACTCAAAACAGCAACCTTTCAACTGCCAGGACAGATCGCTAGCCTCAAATCCACCACTCCACCCGCTATTAATAAGATTTAACACAAATAGTGAACGGGCCGCTTCTGAACATTATGAAAGCAGCCCAAAAAACCCGCAACCTTCAATTATTTACCTGCAACTGTATTTTTAAAATAGTCCAACTGGGCGCGAAAACTGCAGAACTGGCAACGCTAACAGAAGTCAGCCCAATACCCTTATCTTACGCGAACAAGATATCTCATGTGCGGCTCTTAATATTTAATATTAATTACTTCAAATTTAAGGTTATACCCGACTAGCTGACGAGGTGCTTTATTGAAAATTTCATCTTTTAAAAGCATCTTTAATTATTTGGTACAAGGTCTTTGCAATTACACTATGCTGACATTTTTGTAATCATCCCCCAAATGTTCTCTCAGGATTGAAAATTTAACTAAACCATATGGAAACAAAATCAATGTCATTGACCCATATTTAACAGAACCTTTTGGAACGTCACTTCAACAGGCTAATTTGATTTTGCCAGGCATAAGCAGATTTGCAGCTACTCAAAGAAATATAGTTATACAGACTGCATATATATGATTGCTGATAAGAGTTATATTAAATACCAACATACTGAAAATCATGAACTTAATACTGTAGGGGGTGAAAAAAACATATCAAAGGGTCACAAATAAATAGACACTAACGATGATTACGACGTAGGCCTACTGTTTAGTACCAAACTGTTGATATGTTCTATCAGTGTCTCAAAACATAAAAAAAAATGTAGAAATCGCAACTTTATATGTATATTGTACTCGCTTACAGTTAAATTAAATTTAATTAAGTTCATTTCTTTGTTTGTTGTTTGAGTGATTCAGAGTCATTCGGCTGTTCCATATAAATTATAGGACCGCGCAATTATAGTAAAGGACTGAGACGCACCTCACGGCGGAACTTGGAAGTGGCTAGTTTATGTTTCCGGGGATTCCTTTCGGGTCGGAACGTAGTCATGGCCGCGATTATGGGCCTAAGGTGTGCTTGAAGGATGTTGATGCTTGAAGGGGACTAATGTAAGCCAGGTATTTTCTTAACTATGATTATAAAAATGTCTTGCTGCGCCGCGATAACATGACATTAATGTCACTGCTAAAACGTTTCTTATTTGCTAGAGATACTGCAGCAGATATGTACTAGGTTACTAGCTATTAAAGTTTAGTGTTGTCTTGTACACGTCATTTACACCGCTTATTAATTTCTAGTGTCGGAGTTATCTGTTGGGATTTAGTTTATTTGGCAAGAAAAAGAACTAGACGGGCAATTTGAATTTTCTTTAAGAGTTCAAGCAAGTTACCAAGCTAAAATGTAAATGTAAACTAGATTTATTTGACTAGATAAAAATAGTTATGAGTTAATTTAAACTATGGTTATATTAAAACGACGTCTTTACGTTGTTATTATTATACTATAACAATAGGTGCCATTTTAAAAAATATAACGACCATAGTTATAGGCCTGTGTGTTTTCATAAAAGAATAGCTGACATATATTTTGATAAAATATAAAGTAAAAAATTAACTTCTACAACTGTGCATTATATAAAAAGAATACTGGTGATGAAATAGGTGTGTTTTTTTTCATTTTTGTAGGTGAACATGCTTGGGCTTGGTAATTAAATGAAGTACTTTTCAGATCAGTCTGCCATAACACATTAGTCGCCATGATATTTACTTCTTTCCTCCGGGAGACTTTGTGCAGGACAAAGAACTCAGTGTTGTCAAGAACCTCTAGCATGTACATCTGTACCAAAGCCATACAGAACATGATTAGTTTCAGAGGACTGTACCAGCATGCAAACAAACTGCTCTCTAGAAAGGCTTCCCAGCGCCTCAGCAGCCAGGTACGGGGCATGAAGAGCCGCAAGAACCCCCACACGGAGAGACAGGAGGAAGAGTGGAGGAAGAGAAACAGGACTGTCCTTACGTACATTGCTGCTGCCGGAGTGGGGATGATCGGCATGTCGTATGCAGCAGTGCCTCTCTACCGATTATACTGCCAGGCAAGTTTTAAGTGGTTTACTTTTCTGCTCTCCTGCTCTCTGTCTTACAACACAATTAGGATGTCTGTGTCCAAAAATATGCTTTCTGGAAGTGAATCAGTAAATCATTTTGTGGTGTAAAGTTGTATGTAAAGCTCGGGGCAGCCTGTATATATGCATTGGTCCTTTTGACAACAACAACGTGTCATTCTCTCTCCAAGACTTCAGGACTTGGTGGGACTGCTCAATCCGGTCATGACGCAGGGCAAGTAGAGAGCATGACTCCGGTGAAGGACCGCGTCATCAAGATCACCTTCAATGCCGACGTGCATGCCAGCATGCAATGGAACTTCAAACCTCAACAGTCAGAGATATATGTAAGACCTGTGTGTTATAAACAGAAGATCATGTTTATTGACAGCTGGGCCTTATAGTTACACTAATAACATGAATTAGATGGTGGATCAGAGAGTATCACTTTCACCTTACAATGGCAGGGCTGGGGATGTGAATCCAGTTACTCTCTATCTTTCCCTGTATTGCACAGATTTTCTCCTGCTACTCCAATTTCACCCAACAATACAAAGTTGATTTCTGTCTCTTAAGTTGCCTGCAGTGTGTAATTCGGTGCATGTACATGCAATTGTGTGTGTGTGTCCTGTGATCAACTGGCAACCTTTTCAGAATGTACCTCAGTTTTGTATGTTATGCTGCCTGAGATAGGTTCCATGCAGTCTGAGATCCTGACCAGGATCAGATGAGCAGTTATAAAAATGGGCTATTTTAAATTGAATTTACATGACATACTTCTTTTTTCTTTCGCCTAGGTTATTCCTGGAGAAACCGCACTGGCATTTTATAAAGCAAAGAACCCTACAGATAAACCTGTGATTGGAATATCCACCTACAATGTAGTACCTTTTGAAGCTGGACAGTACTTTAACAAAATTCAGGTAAAAATGGTAAACTTCACTAATCCACTTACCGGTGTTTTAATGTTAATGAAGGGAGATTTAAGCAGTTATACCCGGCCGATTTCATTGGCTGTTATGATACAGATTACTCTTCTGCCAACTTTTAATTTTGGTACTTACCCCTGTATCACGATTAAAATCAGAAGTAGTATCAGTCTAAGTAAGATGACTGCCACATATTTAATCGCTGCGGTAAGTGAGTGGACGAATTTTGAAAACCGTTCGTAACTGATCATATTATTGTTATAGGTACTGTTTTCAGATTATATCTTACTGAAGTGTATTGAACTGGTATGAATTGATGACACTGGCATGTTGCTATCTTTGCCTCAGTGTTTTTGTTTTGAGGAACAGAGGTTAAATCCCAAAGAAGAAGTGGACATGCCGGTATTCTTCTACATCGATCCAGAGTTTGATGAAGACCCCAGAATGGCAAAAGTGGACACTATCACGCTTTCTTACACTTTTTTTGAAGCCAAGGAAGGACAGGTGCTTCCCATTCCTGGCTATAGCTGACCTTTCTTCATTTGGAAAATGGACATAAAACCAGTTCAGTGGTGATGTGGCACTTAATCAGATATCTGTTCAGAGAAATTTTAGATCTTTTGCCTTGTTGTTTAGCAATGACAATACATTGTTGTGTCAATAAAATGTCTGTCTCTAAATATGGATAAGAGTCTGAAAAGAGTCCTAATTTTAATAAAGTGAAGGCTTTCAATAACTAAAACATGTAACCTATAATTACAGTTCATGTTTTCATTGTAAAAACATTTAATGTGATTAAGAATAATCTATTCTTATTTCATTGTCTCTTACATTGACACCTTTGGGTGCGATAGAACTTTAATCATTACTTATTAGATACTTCACCACAAAAACCTGAACCTTTATATGTTAAAATTTGTATGGATTAACTTTTGAATTTCCAAAGAATCCAGTGTTGCCCACAACTATGTAAAGAAACCATTGATATTATGGAAGTAAATCTGTGTCATCCCTTTGTATCCTGGATGTTTAACTCGTATTTTTAACCTCGTATTTTTGCATGTGAATTCAGACCATCGAATTGGAGCAACTTTGAAATGTTTTCTTTGTATTTTTACCTTGCTAACTGAAGAGAGTGAGTACGGATATAGGTTTTGATAAGGGATTAGTGGAGATGGGTGCTATTCCAATTCTGAAAGCCAGCACCAATAACTTGGTGGGAGTGAATTTAATTTACCTGTGCTAACATGAGAGAGTGTCTGGTGCATGGTGGATCTGTTTAAACCTTTGTGCCAAACAGCCTTTTCCCACAGGGATGTAAGTAGTTTGCCTCTTTTATGCAGATTGTTATAGAAAATTTTTCGTTCCGGTTATTGACTATAATGGCCATCAGAGGGCGCTCCCAATTTGCATTTGTATTAGGTAAACACATTATCTCCATCCCCGCCCCCAGCTTCAAGTTTAGCATTTTAGAAGTATTAACCCAGAATACGGGATGTCAACGAAAATAGGCCATTCGATCGTACACGTGAAAAGCAGAATTCTCCATTTAAAAATTCTATTAAATAAACACATCGGTTTCCTTGCAAATAGCCAGTCTTCTGGGAACATTTTCCAGGTCTTAGTGGAAAACGTTTTTCTTACCTAGAGAAAACAATTTGGTCTAAATACAGTATCATGTCCAGGATATAAATGATAAAGCAATGTCATAGTCCACGGTGTACAACGTGTCAGCTATTCAGATGTAATTCAACCATTTGACGTGTTAAAACTTCCATGACTCATTGAGATCCCAATGGAGCTGGAATATTCTTTGATGATAGTCGCATGGTACGCATCTTCACAGATAGTTGCATTGTTGTTCTCTAGGTTGGCAATAAAAATCAGATAAAAAATACACTCTTCAGTTTTTCAGCTGCCATCCCTTACCCTAGAGGAGCGTACATTTGATTGATTCGCTGTTCAGAGAACGTTAATTACCAGAGCGTAGCCGTTTAATCGATAATCAACATTTGATTCACCTTTTCGAGTAAAACTGCAAAATACGCCATCCATGTGTTTATTCTTCCTCGAAAAATGTCATACGTGTTCGTCGAAGTATTAGCGGTATTCGCGGTCGTGTTGTTCGGACACATAACTAATGAGCTGCGACTTCGTAAACAATAACAAACCAAGCCCCGCCTGCACGCTAGCCTCAGCCTCGAGTCTCCCACAGCCCTGGCTAATGATCAGCTAAAACTACCACTTTGGTATGACCAACTCTGTTAAGCTGAGCGCAGAAACAGATCCAGGGTCAGCACACAACAACTACACCTCATGGCCTGCACGTTAGTCACATCCTCCGTGTATTGACAAGGCTTTTATGGAATTCTGACTGATGCGTGCAGTATCCAATCAGAACACTGAGCCTCCCTAGCAACTCATCAAAGTGACCAACCGTGAGCTTAGATGGGTGGGGCTTCAATTACACCGCTGTCGACGGCTGTTGAGAAGAAACAGACAACGCGTGAGCATAGAACAGTGTGGCTTGGAATAAGGACATAAAAGGCGTAGGTGCGAATAAGCGTAGGGCAGGTATTTCCAGTCGCTGCTGGATAAAGGTTGCATGTGTAGGTTGCGGAGCTCTTCAGTGTAAAATTCTTAAACTTCGACTGCGAGAGCAGATGAGACGTGGTGACTGACAACGAGCGAGCTATAATTTGACAGTTTGCACTTGACACTTGCTGCGACACAGCGTGACAGTTTTAAGGATCACCGCTTACAGCAGACTGTAATGGATTTGCATGACGTCTTACGTTTGGATGTTATCTCGTCGGCACAACACTGACTGCGCACGCTTATTTCTCTCTTGAAGAAGGTAGGAATGAGTGTCTGCGAAGAGTAACTTTCTCTGGCAGCTATTCTCCGATCGCATATTGACTTAGAAAGTTTTTGGGACGGTGACTTATATTCGCTTGTCAAAACGTGTCCCTTGGTACCAAGCTGACTTCGGCAAATTGAAAGGGAGAATCGAAAGGCGCTTTTAAAGTGAAGCATTATGGGAGATCGGAGTGTTACGCCGTGAGGATGAGCCACCGAAGCAGTCCCGCAAAGGCTTACGATTTCCTACTGAAGTTTTTGCTGGTTGGAGACAGCGATGTGGGAAAGGGGGAGATTTTGGCAAGTCTTCAGGATGGAGCCAGCGAATCCCCTTATGGATACAACATGGGTAAGTGATTCAAAAGCAAACCGCATACTAGTGATCATTTATAAACAAAATAACTCAGATGAATCTCTAACCTGTGCCACCTGTTTGCTAGAATCACAGTGTTGATACCTCTGAAAACTGCATCTGAAACATTTATTTGGGGTGGTAGTCTTAAAACGTACGGCTGTGTAATGCAATTCCATGGGACAATACAGTCGGTTGCTGGGTCTGATTCATCACATGTGACATATGTGATGTAAATACATGCGTAATAGGGGCGATTGATAGGCACACGTGGGAAACGTCAACCTTAAACCAAGGGTATGATCGATCTGTGCTGCTGGCGTGCTCCCGAAATACACACACACACACACACACAAATATATATATATATATATATAAAGTTTATAACGATATTTGTTAATATTTATAAAATTAGTTCTGTTTCTGTATGTGGTAAAAGACTGATAAGTTGCATTGTTGTTTCCGTTTTTATATAAAGAATATTATATACAACATTATATATGAGAGACATTTTCACCCTCGGCAGTATTGTTATCTCACGTAAAACACGTCACCCTTAAAGAAAAGTTGAAAGTGCAATATTAAGCCTGGTGGCTACAGTATCAACGTAGACTAGTTATTTTGGAAGTTATGCTGCTACTGTTAAGGCTAAATGTAGTTACAGTGCCATGTTCTGTTCTCTCTGTCAGTTTGAGTGTATTGATCTTTTGAATTAAATACTTATAATAAGACACATCCATCCATCCATCTTCTGTAACCACTTGTCCTGTTCAGGGTCATGAGGGTTCTGGAGCTTATGGGCACAAGACAGGGAGAAGCACAGGATTGGGTGCCAACCCATCCCCGGGCACACTCACATACCATCCACTCATACCTATGGACAATTTCGTAACACCAAATAACCTCAGCATGTTTTTGGACTGTGGGGTGGAGGGGGGGGGGGGATAAACCCAGAGCATGATGACACGGGGAGAACATGCAATCCCCACATGTGGAGCCTTGAACCCAGGGTCCACACACGTGAAGGAGCAGTGCTATCTCCTGCGCCACCATGCCCCCCATGAGCTGTAATCTTGTAGGAATGCATTAATGTTTAAAATGGTTCTTTCCAGCACACCCTAGAGAATACTTCTAGAAAAGGGCCAAATTTTCTTAACTCCAAATACTGTAGTTTGCAGTTGTAATTGATTTTATACAACCTGGCAGAACTTTGTATCTAAGGGAGCTTACAATCTGAATGGTCTCAGTGAGAAAACTCCAGGCTCATTACAGTTAGTTTATACGTGGCGGTCTTTTTTGATTAGCTGTTATTTAAGCTGTAGACAACTCATCTTACTTTCCCAAGTAAAAGAGTCATATGGTTCCCTCTTTTCGAATTAATTCTCATTGCATTTAGGGTCTGGCAGGCATTTAGGATCTGGTGCCAGGTGACATAATGGAAAGTTCTTCCAAAAGCTTCAAATGCAAATTGAACAAAGAACACTGCTGAAGTAAATAAAGGCACAGTTTACAAAATGGGTTGCAGATTGTTTATGTCAGTCGAAACTAAGAGTTTGGAAATGAACCTGTTTGTGACATGATCATTGTTCATCAGTCTCACAATAAGGAATGTATATTCATTTATCTATCCATTCATCCATCCTTCCATTTTTTAGCTGCTTATCCTGTCTAGGCTCATTGGGGGTGGGGGGGTGGCGGATGGGGGCTGGAGACTTTCACAGGCAGCATAGGGCACAAGGCTGGGGTACACCCGGGTCGGGATGCAAACAGAATATGTATAGGCTTAATCCTTATAAAAGTAAATACAAGCATGGTGTCTAGGGTGCTGTGGACATATATATTTATCTTTGTAGCTTTAAAAATCTAATTTGTACTGAACATCATATATATGCCAGTACTACATATGGTACATATATATTACATAGATGTCAGTATACTACATATCCTGCATATATATATATATGTATGTGTGTGTGTGTGTGTATATGTGTGTGTGTATATATGTGTATATATGTGTGTGTGTGTGTAT
>JAODUD010000095.1:18579123-18614339 GCA_026784285.1 Stomatorhinus walkeri | reverse complement strand
GCATTAGCATTTTCCCTATAGAAATGAATGAGCGGTCCCCATAAGGATATGTTTACCCTACATGTGTGTGTGTGTGTTTGGCACTCAACATTCGAGGTGGGTTTGGTGTAAAAAGAAGGATGGCTACAATTATAAGAGGTTCTGTGATGTTCTGGGGCTATTTTCCTCCAAAGTCTCGGGAAACCTTCTTAGGGTATATGACACTATAGACTCCATGAAATACCAGGACATTTTTAATCAAAATTTGGCTGCCTCTGCCAGGAAACAAAATCTGGGCCATCATTTAATCTTCCAGCAGGACAATGATCCAAAGCACATATCCAAATCAACACAAAAATGCTTTGGAAATGTTTCAGTTTATTTCCCCAGTCCAATCATTGTATTGTCCGTCTGTGTTTTGCCTGCCTTACCTGTAATTAAACCCCGTATTCCCCGATACCCAGTCCTCTGCGCCTTTGTCTCCTTTCTGTTCCCGATCGGCACGACAACATTATTATAATTAAATCTCTTAATGGTTTATTATTAATATTAAAATAATTCATAAGAAATCTTTATTTTAAATGTATTTTATTATATAATAATAATTACTGTTACTGTCTCATTGTCTAAATGTATTTTTATTGTCTAAATATATGAATTCAGCTAGTGTAAACATGCACGATGCTATCACAGCGCATGCGAGGCTGAGACTGAAGCGTTACCCTATGTTTCAGCTGAGAGATGTGCCGCATGACTTATTCCCCTGCACATACAAATTATTTTAGGTCTATGTTCATGGTTTGACTTCTGAGATTGAGATCGAGTTCTAAGTAATTTTTTTTCAAACTGGTTGGTTTGACTTTTAAGAAATTCGAGTACTAATGCTTTCGAGAACTGAGGTACCACTATATTAAATGCTGGGGTGCCAATAATTGTGGAACATGTGATTTTGTTGAAAATAATTATTTATTGATGAAGGATTTGTTTTATTATTATTTGTTTTAATTTAATCTAAAATTGTTTTAAATTTTTTTAATGAAAGGTCGGATTTTTTTGCATTTTTGCAAATCTTTACAAGGGGTGACAATAATTGTGGAGGGTGTTATATATATATATGGAACCTGTGTGTTCGTCTCATTACCTCACTGTTGCACATTATCTTGTTTCTGTGCTATTTTCATGAGTTAATTAAACATAAAGTTTAAGAGTATGTTTGTAGTAATTTTAGGCACTTGCCTCCAGGTTTAACAAGCACAGGGTCAGTTTATAAAATTCTACTGACTTAATGGTTTTACATTAGTACATAATGTAAGTGCTAAATAAGGATAACCTACCCACAGACAGCCTAAATAGTGAGTCTGTTGAAAATGATGTGGGTTTGATTGACAACAAAAGCTAACTGTCACACTGGCAAAGAGAAAGTGACACATTTAAGGTGGCCCAGAAAGGGGCTGTGACAATAATAAAGACACCGTGTTTAGAAAATTCATTGGTTATTCAAAAAAATAATTACCCTCCTTATAAAAACAATAGAAAACATTTGTGGTTGGGCCACAGCTCATATGGTAATATAACTAAAGACCAGAGCGTATTATTAGGACAGTGAATTCTTTCCTATGTATTTCAGTTCCTTATATAGAGGAGCAAGGGGACTTTTTTAGTCCCACAATAGCCAAACCAGCTGTTTGTAATATTTTTAATGCTGTGGTACCTGTGAGAAAGATGCCCTTAACTTAACTTGTTCTGGTTACATACCCAGCTATAAATAGAGAGAATTGTAAATGAATGAATGAATGAATGAATGAATGAATGAAATAAAAATGTGGGATATACAAATAATAATATAATATGTATAATACAATAATAACACATTGTGCAAAAAATATTCCAGTCCTAGATATTTGTCTGTAATACTTGCATTTTGCTATGAGAAAACATTTAACATGTAATAAAATGTACTGTATAGTAACACAATATTCTAATTCAGGTTAGAATTCATAAGTCTGCAAAATATGTGCAGTAAGATTTTTTTGGGCAGAAAACATTAGACATCTATTACTCAAGAAAAGGAAGGGTGACCTCTAGTTGCTGTGAGTGAAAGTATGTACAAAATACACATAAATGGAAATTTTAATATGACAGGAGAAGATCTGAGGACATGCAAACATGGAAATGGGGACATGCAAACATCAAAAACAACCGACAAAATTAATCTGTGTCACTGCATGTATAATACTGTGGAAAAAGTCAAAGAAATGATTAAGGCTATTTGTCTGTGTGGTGAGTGTATATTTGTGTAGAAAAGAAATATAATATAACATTAGAACAAATGCAAATCAAAAGCAGCACGATAAAAAATAACAAGGATTTCTTTGGCCCTCCAAAATGTTCCTGATATCTTGGAATATCTCCTCAGGGACACCTCAGCAATTCCATATATTTGTTACATTTCTCCACTAGGTCAATTAATTAATGAACTTCATTTGTTAAATAACTCTGAAGTATTAATTAGCGATCTTCCATTCACAAGCACAGAGGCTTAGGCTGCTGAATCACCCACCGTATTATCATAGTATTACACCAACATGAAGGCCATTGAAACATTTTTCTTTGACTCCATAAGACTTTTGCACAGTACTATATGTGCCCTTGTAAAGAAAGAAAATAACTAGACATATGGCAACAAGGTCAACTATTAAAATATGTCAAATATGCTAATATACCTTAAAAACAAGTCACATATCTAGGTCAGTGCAGTAATAAAATGCTGTGCTTTTCTAGTTTCTTTGAATAAAATATCTGCTTCATGACCAAATAATAATAACTACTACATTTCCATTCATCCAACCACTTATTCAGGGTCACCTGGAGCTTATGCCAGGCAACACAGAACTGTGATTCAAACTCACAACAAGGACGCGTCAGGCAATGGGCCACCATGCTGCCTCATTATAAATACAAATTATAGTGTGGCATCTAAGAGACGTAAGGGTATTTTTAGACCTGGGTTACAAGTGATGGCTAATTCAAACATGAAATAATGTACCTAGATTTTGTTCAGGAAAGCTGTTATCCTTTTTGGTCATTCCGTTTGGTCATCTTATCTCCTCTGTATGTGAACTTTCCCAGCATGCTCCTGGTGTGCCCAAAATCCTGGTGGGGAACCGCCTGCACCTGGCCTACAAGCGCCAAGTGACCACGGAACAAGCCCAGGTGTATGCAGAGCGCCTGGGAATCACTTTCTTTGAAGTCAGCCCTCTCTGCAACTTCAACATCACAGAGTCTTTTACGGAGCTAGCCCGCATTGTGCTCATGCGGCATGGCATGGAGCGCCTCTGGAGGCCCAACAGAGGTACTCTGTCACAGTCACTGATGCCTCCCTTGGTCTGAATGAGATCAGGCATATGCTGTTTCATCCTAGCAGTAGATATAACAGGGTTGGGGCCATTCTGGAATGCATTCGTCAATTCCAGTCCAAATCAGAAAATGGAACTGGAGTTGGAATTTAAATCTCCCTGAAATTCGAATTCAATTCCAATTCTGTTCTCCATAGTTTTTTTTCCAACCCCAACTCCAGTTCCAAACCTGAGATATAGTAGTGTTTCCATGCTTGATTTCTGATTATATTGTCAGGAAACCTGCATATTTGTACTTCTGATTTACTTCACCGAAACCTTTTCCTTAAGAAGGAAACATTTCTCTAGCCATCATATTTTACCCCAGTAAAAAGATATCAGCCTTGATGCAGGCTTCCTGAATAAATGAAATCAATAACAAGTACACAAGAAGTTAAACAGCGTTCCCCCAAAAAGTGTGCATTACAGCCTTTAGTAGGCATGAAAATGAAGAATCATGTGTGTGTGTGAGTGTGTGTGTGTGTGTGTATATATATATAAAACTTTTATTTGTAAAATATTTTTTTTTCCAAAATTCAGAATTTTTTCATGTGTCTTTTAAACTGCAGAAACGCGAAACATCACAATGAAGTTGTTTTGCAATGAGTTTTGTAAAGTTATTTGTGCCACAGACAGCCACATACGGGGCTCCACATAGAGGGCTTCAGTCCCCTGTAAAGGCGCCACATAGAGGGCTTCAGTCCCCTGTAAAGGCGCCACATAGAGGGCTTCAGTCCCCTGAAAAGGGGGCATGTACAAGGGTTCAGTCTGCTATAAAGGGCCAGCAGACTAGGGTTCGGTCTGCTTTAAAGCACATTAAAAAAAGGCATTTTCTCTTTTGCCACTCCTAGTGTTGAGCCTGCAAGACCTCTGTTGCCGCTCCATCGTCTCCTGCACACCTGTACATCTGGTGGACAAGCTGCCGCTTCCCATTGCCTTAAAAAGCCACCTGAAATCCTTCTCTATGGCCAACGGGCTGAATGCCAGAATGATGCACGGCCGCTCGTATTCAGTCACAGCCAACAGCACCAACAAAAGGAACAGCCTGAAGAAATCCAAGCCCATCCGTCCGCCGCAGAGCCCCTCTCAAAGCTGTGTGAGGAACAGCTGTAAGATCTCTTAGGGATGAGTGGTGCTGCCTTCACCTAAACTGTCTGCTTTCCTGGGTTGGCCTCATTGGAGCCTTGCTCTGTGCATCTACTAGCAGCAGCGAAGAAGACGACAAGAGCAGCCTGCAGCCTGGGTTATCGCTTTTTCAGAAGCTGCTACTAGGTTCACATAAGTGATAAAGGAGCGAGAGAATTCTGCTTTGGGAGTAAGTAACGTAATTGCTGGCGAGCTGAAATCACATTGCAGTTTTGCTTCAAAACCTGGTCTGAGCCACTGTTTGCAGTTTTCCGCTGAATAAGAATACATCAATATTTAAACATTCTAAATTTGTGGCCTGGATTCTGAACGCTGCAAGCTGGACAAGAGAGTGAATATCGTTATACACAACAAATGATTTTAATGTTTTGCTATTGAACAGAATATCAGGATATGTCGTAGATAAACACTATAATGTCAGGCTTGGAAATGTTTCAAGAGTCCATGAGAAAAAGTGAGATTAAAACAAATGATGACCACGGAAGGACATTGCAGCTATTTAAATATGTATTTCATATGTATAATATTGTTTGATACTATTGTGTTTTTATTGTTTGGTTTGTATGAGTTTTCTTCAACAAAAGTGTACAGTGACAATAATAACAATAATTCAAAGAGGAAAATACCAAAGATGTTGGAGGTGGAAAAAGATGGGGACTCTGCAAGAATGACGTTTTGTAATTTAAAGCCTATGATTTCCAATAAACTCTGCTAACGGGAAAAGTCTCTTTTGCACTCTTGGAGTTTCTCTGGTCAAGTGTGGGTGAATGTCATAGTTTTGAGTATTATCCTATTAAATAATATTGAAAGTATATTTTATTGAGAAAATGAAGCATGAGGCACATAATGTCATACTGATTTAACTGGACAAAATTATCCTTAAATATACATAATGAGTAATTATGTTTAAAAAGAATTTCATATGGTTACCAATGACTGTTACAGCACAGAGGGGGTGAGGAAATCACCCCCATTTGTATAATACAATGTAACTCAAATATCATATTCACTCTTTATTATTTATCAAGAAATATCCCATGTGCAGTGGTACCTTAGTAATCGAACTCATTAGAACTTTAATTTCTTATGTCGAACCAACCAGTTCGGAAAAAAAAGACCTAGAACTCAATCTGAATCTTAGAAGTCAAACTGTGAACGCCGACCTCAGATAGCTTGTACGCGTGGGGAAATGAGTTATGCGGAACACCTTTCAGCGGAAACGAAAGGTAATGCTTCAGTCTCAGCCTCACATGTGCTGTGATAGCATCATGTGTATTTACACTAACTGAATACATATATTTAGATAATGATACACAGTAACAGTAATTATTATATAATAATATATATATATAAAGATTTCTTATTAATTATTTTAGTATCATTAATAATAAACCATTAATACATTTAATTATAATAATATTGTCGTGCTGAGCAGGGACGAAACGGAGACAAAGGCGCAGATGTCAGGGTTTTGGGGAATACGGGGTTTAATTACAGGTAAGGCAGGCAAAACGCAGACGGACAATACAATGATCAGACTGGGGAAACATACTGAAACACAGACTAAATACATAGGACTAAAGACAACAACCAGAAACAGCTGATCAGACGGGATTCCACACGAGGTTAACGAGGGGGCATGGCACACGGAAGGAGTGGATGATTGGGGTAGAACACATTGTTTTTGTTTTTTTTTCATATTGTTTGGATACATTTATTTTCTTACTTTATAAATTACTGCTTTGATAAATGTACTTAGATGTGTTTAGTACAGTATATGCTCTTCTTGTTTTATGCAGTTCATTTTGTGTTCAAATACTAAAAAAAAAGAACACACATACATATTTAGGTGTAAATTCTTGGGGCCGGGAACCAATTAATTGGTTTTCCAATATTTCTTATAGGAAGAATTCGATCAGAAATTTTTATGATTCGAATCCGAATTCTGAACGGATTAAATTCAAGTTCTAAGGTACCACTGTATTCCCATGATTGCTGTATACTTTCTACCTCCTGTAAACTCAAAACTGACCACTGACAAAAATTCATATAGCCACTACTTGAGTGTGTCATCTGTCTGGATTTCAACTGGTGTTCAGGGAACACTATATTTCAAGCAATATGTTAAAGTTGGCAATTGACGTGAACTGTTTTATAGTGTTGCGTTCATTCAGACAGCGAATATATTTATGCTCTGTCAAAATACCATCCTTTGGATCAGAAGCAAGGCATCACACAGATTGGATGCATGAAGTGGGGAGAATTTTAAGCCTACAATAACGAAATGGATTACAGTGCCCATATCCTGAATTAGCAATAGTTCTTTACCTGTGTGCTTCTATATTATTAGCTTGTCTACATAGCTGATAATACCATTAAATGAAAACCACCGTGCATGATACCTGACCCAGCAGAAACCTGGATCTTAGTAACATCACTCAGCATCATCTCTCCTGTTTGCATACACAGCTTTAATCATTTTCAGTTTTCTTTGTTACATTTATGCTGGTTTTTCTTGTTTTTTACAAGTTACTGCATACATAAGCAGACACTATCTATAGGTTCAGTGGTAGAAGGCTGCGGGTAATGATTTACAAATCCTCAATGCAGCAAGCATAACAGTTTCGACTAGGAATCTCCAAAAGGGCTTACTGTAGCTCTTTAATTAAAAAAATAATAATTTGGGAGGACAAAAAAAACAGTTGACTCATAGATACCTTGAAGCAACAATGAACAATATACAAACCTGATGACAAACTCTCAACACATCTATATGAAACCACAATTCAGTTTTAAAGAATTTCAGTCCATTATTGTCTATCATGAGTTAATTTCTTTCACAGCATTGTCATAGCAGGCATATTCCTTCTATATTGTTTGCTAGGCTAACCTAAGGAAGTAGAAAAAAACTGAGAAAGAAAGAAAATATAACAGTTGGCTGCAGTCAATCAATGCAGAAAATGCAAAATGACAAAAACTCAAATTTCAAACAGTTTATACTTACTTCATTCTGTGTTTGACATCAGTCATAGCATACTCCCCTTAAATTTGGTTATTAAAGTTAATAAAGCCATGAATTTGGATACCTATAGCACAAGCAAGCCTTGAGTAAGATGCTAAGTTGTTTAGCCAACATCCATCTGTCAGTAATAGCCTTAGAATAAAGTGTGAACAGTTTTTGACATTTAAGTCCCAGTGCAATAGATTTGGATGTAGAATAGGTTTTAATTATGAGGTTTCTATAAAGTAAGGAAGTGTTTTCAGTGTTTTTTTTCTTTTTCCAGCAAATGCTGGTTTCAGTTCTTGGATTCCGACATTCACAATGATGAATCACCATCTGCAAATGGCCCAAATATTTTCCAAAACTCACCACTCCCAAATCAGACCTCCCCAAAAGTTTCACCCTTAGTACTCTTTCAAAAGCATCATTTATGATTAAGTGATAAGATAGGAGAAGCATGATAAGCTATACTGTCATGTCTGGAAATTAATCTTGAATCACCAAATCACGTTAATACAGAACTGCGGGAATCAATCACAAGAACACACATGCATAGTGGAAATCTGAGGGACATTTGTTTCTGGTGAAGTACACAGGATGAATCAGAAACTATTTTTTACCTTTAACCTCTGGACTGTCTGGACTGTAGGGAACACAATGCCTTGTTTTCTTCTGTACAGAATGTTTGAAAAAGACCTGAAAATTCCTTAATGCAAAGCGCTTTCAGTGAGTGGCAGGTTAATAAAGAAATGAAACCAGGGGTGGACTGGCAACAAAAAACAGGCTGGAAATATTCATTTATTTTATCCTTTTTTTTCCCAGGAAGGTTCCATTGAGATACAGTTTCTCTGCTTCTAGGAAGCCCTGGCCAAGATGGCAGCAAATAAGAAAATAATACAAAAGTTTTATATACATACATAAAGAGGTGATTAATATGAACACAAACTAAAACACTCTCCAAAAATACATAGAATTAAATTAATTTACATGAAACAATGACACTGGTTTTTAAGCTCGGAGTTTAAGAGATTTTTGAACACATTCAGAGAAGGCAAGGAGTCTAAATTCAATATATTTTGTAACATGTTCCACTCATGTGGCACATAAAAAAAGGCAGATTTCCTCAGTTCTGTGTGTGTGGTGGGAGGCTGAAAGAGAAGTTCAACTGATGAAAGGGTGCTGCATGTACTGTATTAGTGCGCAATGTCAGCAAACTACATATGTACTGTGGTAATTTGCATTTTCCTTGATGTCCACTCCTCCACTCCACCATCTCATACAGCTTACACACACACGCGCGCGCACACACACACACACGCACACATATATATATATATATATATGCGCTGTGGTGTGGCCCCAGTTTTGTAGGCCTTCATGAACACGCTCACTGGCCATGAGGAAGATGCACAGAAGATGCACAGGCCCTAAAAAGACCAGCCCAATGGGAAATTACCCGAACTTCCCAATACCCAGTTTGCGCCTCAGCAAGTCCCTTCCTACCACTGAGATCAAGTCCTCAGTATTTTTTTCTGCAAGTCCAGTAACCCTGATCCGTTTTTGGGCACACTTAGGAAGGGCAAACACTTTTGACCATGGTATTTCAAAAATCCTGTCTGAGTGTTTTGGAGTGAAGACCCTCAGTTGCCTCAAAAAATATAGACTAATCCTGGACAGTCCAAAATTAAGGAATTATAGGCAGCTTTACTCTCAGGCATTTAAACAAATAGACCTGTTCAATATTTGTAACGTGAACCACAGCTTGTGAGTGGTCTTTTAATTATATTTGGTGAAAAGTTATCCCATTAATTTTACTGATATTCATTAAGAAGGAATGTTCCATCGAACAAAATCCTCGACAATCTGCTATCGAGCTAATTTTATAAACACAGAAATAGGCGTTTAAATAATTAAGCACACTACTGCTACTTCTAGTAATTCTAATAGACGTCTCAAATCGATATTCCTGAGACTGTATGTAATGTACAGTATGTACACGTATTCTATGTGACGTTTCAGTGTACTTAAGAACTGGACTGGAATCCAGAGAAAATTCTTCTGTTGTTTAATTTGTTACCATAACCTTACATATAATGTACATCATCGTTTGGGACTTCTAACAGATCGAGACGCCATTTTGAAAACGCAAGTTTAAGTCAAATTCCCCATGGTAATAGCAAAGGTACATAAGAAACACCTTGCACTTAAAAGAACCCTGACGTCAGCACTGAGTGTTCTACCTGCGGCGAATTAGAAATGGGACGAGGGCACGACTGCGTCGCTTCCTGCTCACGCCGAACGGTATCGGAGCTCAGTGGCTCGTTGCGCATCTATGCGTCCTGGCGAGGGAGCGAAACTCCGCTCGGGAGCTTGGCCGTGTGTTGACAGACTCGCGGAGGGGCAGGAGCGGCGGCAGGAATTAGGAATGGTTTCCTACAGCTGAAGTTGGATATTCAGACCTTTCGTTATTCCTAAGCGATTACTGGACCACCGCGATGAACCTTTTACCCTCCAACCCCCATGGAAACGGCCTCCTTTACGCCGGATTTAACCAGGACCACGGTGAGGTCTTTTTATTTTCTCGATCGCGACTTTCCAGCAACTGTGTTTGGGCAAACTAAGTCTTGGGCCCGTACCAGGGGTAGTCAGGTCCCACACAGCCGTGTGTACGTCTCGATATACCTGCTCGACTCTGTTTCTAGCACCAGTCATGCATCTGTTTGCGATGGCCCGGTCGAGCTCCCATTGTCATCGGCGTTTCAGCACCACAGAACTTATTTCCCATGGTGATGGAAACCATTTTATTACCCCGGCAGCTATCTGTATAAGACAGCCAACTCTGTACTTCGCTTAACTGTGCTCGTCGTTTGTAGCTGGTCCGTAGTCGTAAGTCACCTGTCTGGCTGATGGGCGTCTGATATTGACTAGGAGCGGGAGAAACGGACAGTTTTATATTACGTCGTTTAATTTGACAGCCATGTTCGCTGTTTTTCTAGCTACCCTGCTAACGTTATCGTAAGGGGTACTGCCGCTAACAAGGTCGGGTGTCGGTGACTGTTTAAAGCGACGCAAACTTTGCTCACAAGAGGAGTTAAATTCGTCTTTTGGGTGAACAATAATTAGTTATTTAGATGTCGGTGTCTAGTCCATGCTGCATGAAACGGCTGTGCCAAGCTAGCCGTACAGAGCTACACCACTCCCCGTGACACAGGCCTACGCATCGGTGTAGCTGACTACCTGAAACGTTTAATTCATAGTTAATGTCTTTAAAATGAATCACGTTGGTGTGGATGGCGGGCGGCCTTGCGGTGATATAGCCGCCGTGCATATCCACGTTTCTGGAGGCTGCACGCATGCCTCTCCCTCGGCAGCTATATAGTGGAAATGTGCCTGAAATTGATTGTTTCAGATCCCATTTGGGCGTTATAGGCACGTAACCTTATGGAGTACTTTCAATGGGCACTTTATCAATGTACGGTCAAGATTTCACTTTCAAACGACTGAGATTTCATTAAAAATGAGTAACAGACGTGGAGCAAATTTATGAAAACAGGAGAGTAAAGTTACAATAGGCAGAGTCTTTTAAAATTTGAAACAAGAACCCAGCATTTTAGATGTAAACTGTTAAAAGAAGAATTAAGTTGCCGGGAAAGTGTACATATATAACGGGTTCCGTGACGCAGCCATGGGAATGTGGAATAAGGACACGCCAGTACCTTCGAGTATTTCTTGCGTTTTCTTACCACAACTTGTACTATTTATATGTTATCATACATAATTATATGTAATATAGTGCATCCGTTTATATTACACTATATGTGAGTGTCCTGTAATGGACTGGCATCTTGCCCAGGATGCAACCTTTGCTTCCTAGAACTGGCTCTGAATCACTTTGATCTCAAAAGAAAAAGTACTTATTGAAAATGAAGTGGAGGAAACCGTTTTTTAACAGCATTGTAACTGATCAGCCAGATTTACATTTGTCTTTGCACATGTTTGACATCTGGTGTAATATCTGCCTGTTCCAGGGAGTACAGGGAATTGCTGGTATGCACCCTGGATGGGATGCGAGTCCTTCACTGGGCACGCAAACACACACACACATGCAGTAATAAACACAAGGCAATTTAAAGATGCCAGTTTGCCGTACTGCATGTATTTAGACTATAGGTGGAAACTGGAGTAACTAGAGCAGGGGATTTCAACCTTAGGGTTCTGTAGAGATGTTTCGTAAATTAACAAAATGCTGGTTTTATATACTGGGAATACTAAAGGTGATATCCACTTCCTCATGAAAAAAATCCTCATTCCTCATTTCCTTCTGTGATTATTTATCTGTGATAGAGGGTTTGTAGTTTTGGTTTGTTTTTATTTGGGAGTCCCTAGAGAAAACCTGTACAACACGGGGAGGAAACGCGCAAACTCCACACAGACACGGATCAAAGACTGGAGGTGTGAGACATATCTGCTACCCACTGAGCCACCCATGCCTCTTGCTGAATGACAGCTTTTACATAAATGCAGTCCTTTGTAGAACTGAACTGTGAGTGAAATATTGTGAAATCCATTTTACAAGCCCCTAAATAGAACTGGAACTTTTTCAGTGCTGCTTATCACTACTTTGAAGGACAGTATTAGTGCACTGTTAAACATTTTGGTGCTCTATGTGACTAAACAGGCATACTATATGTTTTTTTGTGATGATTATTCATATAGCTCTTTTAACAATAGACTATTATGTATGATTGTGGCATGTAGCAGAAAGGAAGAAGAGCAGTAGAGAAGTCTGGTGGAGAGGTTCCTCCCCCAAGTGGTTTAAGAAGAACCACCAGCAGCTCAGTGTCAGAAAGACGAAGGAGCTGATGTGGGACTTCAGGTGCAGGAAGGAGCCACGAACTGCTGTTACAATTTAACAGGGGGGAGAAATTCTAGAGAGAAATTCTATAGTGCTGTAAGTTCATCAGTATTGGCTCAATTGGCATCAGTGACAGGCCGGATTGGCATGACAGCATAGTGAATATCTACAAGGAAGCCTGGAATAGTCCTTCCTTGTGGAGTAGCTACACGTGTTTTATCTATCGTATTGCCGTGTCTTTTGTTCCTGATTGGTGGTGGTGGTGGGGGAGCTGATGGGCTTAAACTTTTGAGGGAAGCTTGCCCTGTCATTCGTCTAGTCTGGAGTCAGTGGTGGAGGGAAGACTGGTGTCCAAACTGTACACGATTCTTTCTGCAGAGAGCTGGTACAACTGAAGGGTGCTTTCAGCCTCTGGTTCATCCTAAGATGCACAGTGTTTAGTGCTTCAGATGCTCCTTTGTGTCTCCTGCCATTTGTATAGTGCTTCCAGTCTTCACGTTGCGAACCCTGTTGTGCTTGGAGGACATTAACTCAACTGTGACTCATCACCGTTTTGTGTTTCACTAAATAATGTACCTTTTATGTTTCTACCTGACTTTACTTGTGATATAAACTTTCTATTTTCTGCTGTGCTGGGAAACATCTGTTATTGAAATTATGCAGGAGAACAAACATTTCTAAAATAAAGTTTTAGCTTATCTTAGGCTACACAGACGTTTATCTTTTTGTTAAGTTTTGATGTTCATGCACGCAGACTCTGAAGACAATGAATACTGACTCTGCCCAGACTCCAGGTGTCTTAGATATAGTTCACTTGTATGCCGTTTTGGCCAAATTTTTGTCTGTTTTGTTGTCTTTCTGGTCTGACTACCTTCCTTTTCTGCGAAACAAAGCATTCACCTTGGGATAATAATAATAATTGATACTTTATTGATCCCTTTGGGGAAATTGTCTTTACGCTTCCCTCAACTTGCTGGGGAGTGGGGGGTTAAGGGCCTTGCTCAAGGACCCGCAGACATGAGGCTGGATTTGAACCAGTGACCTTCTGATTACAGGCACACAGGCTTAGCCCACTGAGCCACACACTGCCCAAAATAACATGTAAAAGGGACATCATTGTAATATATCGTTATATGCACAATATTATTATATATATGTGTGCATATACAATAATCACCAGGACTTTGGATGATGAACAGCAAATTTTCTGTACTATACTGACATTTACTTGAATCCACAATTTGAAAAGTAGACTAATAATACACTTGAAATATTATTGAGGCACTTTGATGCCCAAAAGTTAGTACAATCAATCCTGCTATAATGTAACTATTATGTTCCTGAAAAACCTCGCATTCATGATAATTGTGTACTAATAGACACATATTTGATAGGATAAACAGGGTTGGGGAAATATCACTCCAAAGCCTCGTAATTTACGCCAAACTAAATGAATTGTGTAATAAAAGCAGTGATGTCAGTGGCCCATAATGTAATTATGTTCATTTTAAATAAGAAATATTCATCCATTCATCCATCCATTTTTTTTAATTGCTTACCCTATTCAAGGTCATAGGGGATCCAGAGCCTATCCTGGAGGCTATGGGTGCAAGGCAGGCAACAATCCAGGGGGGTGTGCCACCCCATCACAGGGCACACTCACACATCATGCACGCACACATACGGTCTACTTGGTAACTCTAATTAGTCTCAGCATATTTTTGGACTGTGGGGGGAAACTTGAGTAAATAAGAAATAATAATATATCACTTAATTATATCATAAACATCTCATGGGTCTTAATTGCCTAATAAGTACTTCAACCAAACGTGGCAAATTTGATAACTTGCCATTTGCGAAGACCTGGGAGTAGTGATAGCCAAAACAATGCTTCATTAACCATTTGGTGTATCGTCAGCCCCAACTAGATGGTGCTCTTGTTTTACCTTGGGACCTTTTTTTGAACCCCATTTAGTGGGGTCAGAAAATACAACAAATGGTTCATGAAATTATGTTTTGGCTGTCATTAGTGTGGAGTACTGAGCCATAGCCACCTTGCTGCCCGGCATGCTCACAGCATAAACAAAACGGATAACAGTATGCGGAGGGGCACTGAAGGCCGCATGGCTGCAGACAGTTTACGAAAACCAAATTTAAGTGATTTAAAAAACATTCCTGTGTTCTAAATGATACTTAGTCAAGTATTTTTTTGATTTTTAAAATTTGTAACCTTGACCTGTGCAAGGTGTGGATTCACAAAAGTTTTTTTTAGTCTTTATGATTTGATTCTCTTAAAAGAACCGGTTCAAAATAAAAATTCGTTCACAAATTGAACATCACTATTGTTCACTTGGGTAGCTGTTTTTGCATGCAAGTAGTGTTTCTTGTTAAGACCATATTGTGTTGTAGTTTGCATAGTGCTTTTCTTTCCAAGTGAAAATTGCGCAAATACAAATGCGATTCTGCATTGTATATATCAATCATGTTAGAAGTTATTTGTGGTGTGAAATCATTAACATTCTAGGTGTAGTATTAATCTGCTTATAAAAGAGTACCAAAAAATTAATGCCTGGACACATTTTTACACCCAGCATCACATTTGTTGGCAGGGATCTGTGTCTGTTGACGTATCTCATGCCAGCACTACCAACTTGTTGGACACACTATTTGTAGGTAATAAGTTCTGTTTGGCTATAGGTTATTCTGGGTAATTTTTTCTTTTTTGTTTTATAGATGTAATGTACAGTATTAGGTGCAAATATTTATTATATCAAATAATCACAATGTGATATCATGCAGCCCTAGTGAAGAACTAGATAGACATTGTTGACAAAGAGCAAGGGTGTTGGAATTCATAACAGTCCTTTTACTTGGGACTGTTCAGGCTGGACTGTTGTCTGTTTTTGTTAAACGGTAATAGTCTCTGTGACACATCTAGATTTTTAAAAACAGGACTTTGGGATCATTTAGAGAATATTAACAATGTTTTATTACATTATATCAAGTGTCAGTCACAAGTAATCAGTCAGAGGGCAGTCTGCCTGTTCTGTAGTTTTGGGATAAAATTTAACTTGAGTAACACGTGTCTCGTCTGGTCTGTTTTCAGAAACAGTAATCATCTAGTTTTCCTACAGTGAATAATTTCCTCCATCATGTGCTTTTTTTCTAAGGCATTAGAAAGTTGAATCTGATGCATGGCAGGAGAGGTTGACATTCTGTGTATGAAATGCTATTTTAGTCTGTTTTGTACATTGATGCCTTCTTTCTGTGAAAGATTACAGGCAGACATGTGACTGGCACAAGCCTTCCTGCCCTCTGATTCATTACGCAGCAGGTATAAGAAACAGTTGATTCTCCCCTTGTCAGCCTGAATTAACTTTTATTGTTGATGTGATTGTTGGATGTGCAGCATGGTGCCGCTCACTAGTGTTCATTAGATGGTTGTGAACTGTGCCGGGATAAGAAATTTGGCATGTAGTGTAATATTCCTGTTCAGCTGTTGAATGCCTTTCTCTTGATACCCCTGATAGAATAATTCAGACTAAAATGTGGTAGAAGTAGCTGCTTCTGCTGTTTTCAGAGGATTTGTGGGTAGGATAGGTGTCTAAATGAATGGAAATAATGGGATCCCAGACTTCCTAAAGTGACTTTAATTCTCATTTTGTTTAGTAATTTTTCACATTATCTAGGCTGAGTACTAAGCTTTAATTATTATTTAATCTGTAAGTCATATGCATGTTGTAGCAGAGGAAATATCAGGATGGATTCATCGCTGATCTTGTGCTTTATGACTGTTTATGGATGTCATTTTAACTATTTGTGTTTCAATATAATGCATCCTGGGGAGGTACTTGCATTCATTCAGTTTAATAAATGCTCTCGTCCCAAAAATCCAATAAGGAGTTGTAGGGATGGACTGGAATTAAAAATTGGTCCTGGACTTTGAGGTCCTCCATGACAAATTTTGCCCAGTGGAGGGAACCCCCGCAATGAATTTTGCCTGCCCACAGAAAAAATGCCTTGTATACCAGATGGCCAGTTCAGTCCTGAGTAGTTGTATTAACAAGGCTAAACACCGACTTAACACATCTGGCAGTAAATTATGCTTTGGTTTAGCTCTTTTATTTATTGCATCATTGTTTTGATATATTACTTGTTAAGTATCTGTTAAGCTGTCACTGCACAACTTGAAAAACTATTCATGACTCATTTTCTTGTATCCAGGTTGCTTTGCGTGTGGAATGGAAAATGGATTCCGAGTATATAACACTGATCCCCTGAAAGAGAAAGAAAAGCAAGGTAAGGACAATTTTCTGAAAATGTCAGCATGTTCCAATAAACATGGAAGCAATTTAAATATGCAAAGAAGTTTTCTGTACTGAAAAGAATGTACTGAAGATCGCATTGCCTTCAGAAACACCTGGGGCCTGCACCACTTCAGGTTCATAAAAATCTCTGGAATGACATTGATTCAGTAAATTAATTTCATGGATCACATGTACTTTTGAAAATTCAGCAGCTGTGAGGGTTTTTGTCTGAAGTGGGTATTGCTTGAAAGTTTGAAAGAAAGCTTTAAAGACCGTATTATATATATATAGTACCTGTCAGTAATAGATGGTAATATCAAGTAACAGAATTTTGGTTTTCTTTCGATCCAGGCATGTCATGTAATTTTATCAGATATTGTTGAAAATTATATTTTTATTTGGTTGGTATATGACATACAAAACCTAGACTTGGTGATGAAGATATGCAAATTAGCAGAATAAGACATCACTTTTATTGCAAAAAGGATACCAGTAGGGCTGGCACTAAGGACTGTTTTTCTATGGAGTAATCTATTGAGTGATCTTTCTATTGATTAATCTAAACAATTTTCCTCCAGAAAATCAAATAGAATGGTTTATGTTTTAAATTTTATTTTGACAACAACAAACTATGTTATTGCAGGGCTTTAAAAAGTGGACATTATTTCTGGGGTCAATTTAATAAGCAAATTAGTAGTATGCTTAAAATATTAATGAGATGCATATTATGATGTCCAAAAGTTAGTAATCTGTGTAAGTTCAGCAAATCCTTGTTTATTAAATTTGGTTAGTGGAGCACGCCATACGCTACTGTTCTGGTAAATCATATAAGCTATGAGCACTGAAGTCAGAAGTTGTGGTTGTTGAGCTGTCCTCTTCCTTTTAAAAGAGGAGATATAGTGCATAAACAATGCAAAAAGTTGTTGGTGTGGCGCTGCTTTTCGCTGATTAAAGTCCAACATTTCATTTTTATTTCATTTATTCATTTTCATTTAATATATTTCTTTATTTTCTTTATTTTTTCTTTTATTTGGTGTCCGTTTTCATTTAAGTTTACAGTAATAACACTGGTCCCGACAAGCCCAATTTGCACAAAGCTCTTCATACTAATGGTAATTTAATAATCATGAATAGAGAGGGTGGTTGTGTTTATTCTGACAGTCCAGAATAATGCCTGTGTGTTTTCTCTTCAGGCACTCATGCATAGCACTGGTGCCCGTGTAGTATAACATCAGACTTTTCAGTATAAAACCACCTTTTTGTATTGTGATAATTTGAAATTATTCTCATAATTATGTGGTGATATTAAAGGAAAACATTTGTCATAATGAATTGAAGCGTTTTAGGAATCGTAATAGTAATTTAATTAAAATTAAACAAAAAATGCATTGCATTAAAATATTGAGGTCAACGCAATTTTCAGCATCGATATCATCGACTACATCTAATAGCAGCAGCCCTAGATACCAGTAAAGATTCACAGAAGAGACATTCACCCATATTGCACATAGTACATAAAAATTGTTTTAACCTGATTTCAAAATTGTTCCATTCAATAAAATCAGAGTGAGAATGTCATAATCTCTACTTTATTACTGGTGCTGCTATCTTTGAATATTGATAGAATTTTAAATATTAGCCAAGACTGAAACATTGGACTGATGGCAATATCTTGATTTTTAACAAATATTGGCCAATACCAATATGTTATCCCATTTGTCACGCACCAAAAAAATTTACATCACTTTTTCCTTGGCTAGCTAGTTGGCTACTTCACGGTTTTGACCATTGCTGTCGCGGCTTGAAAAAAATGACTACGCTACAAAACAGAGGCATTTCCCGTAAGCATCATAGCACAAACATTAGCTTAACCATTAGAGAGAACACTCGATACTACAAAACAGGGCCTGTCGTGAGGTATGTTGGGGTATTACATGTTAACGTTGCTGTAACAAAAGAATTCCCTTCTAAGAGATCAATAAAGTTCTCTCTCTCTCTCTCTTTCTCTCTAACGTGTGGGTGTTATTACTACTCATGTCATAAATATATGGTCAAATATAGGTGACGTGTACCATTGCAATTGAGTAACTAATGTAAATTTAAAGTGCTGGCAGTTCGTGGCTTTTTATTTGCTACTTGTTGCATCTGCTTTAATCTGTTTCCTTGCCCCAATGATGGTTGAAATACCAATGGGCTGTGTTTGCATTTTTCAGAATTCCTTGAGGGTGGGGTTGGTCATGTGGAAATGCTCTTCCGATGCAACTACTTAGCCCTTGTGGGAGGAGGAAAGAAACCCAAGTACCCACCTAACAAAGGTATATATGCATTGTTCAGCCCAGTGAGACTGGATTGTCAGTGTAACTATAAGAATGCTACTAACCATTCAACTAAGTGTGCATTCATGAGGAAAAATGAAGACGTATAATGTGTATGACTACATGGATCCCAGGCAAATGCACTTCTGCTGTGTCTGTCCTAGTTATGATTTGGGATGACCTGAAGAAGAAGACAGTCATAGAAATTGAGTTCTCCACAGAAGTGAAAGCGGTGAAACTCCGGAGAGACAGGTAGTGACACGCAGCATCTTGATGTCTGCTTTGGGGCTCTTTGAGTGAGAGATGGTTACAGCCCACCTTTTGGCTTTATTAACCAATTTCCTGGAGGGGGGGTAAATGGCCATTGCTACGTGCTGTGATTTGTACCAGTTCTGCCCTGGGAGATGGACAGTAAAGTTCTCAGATCATCTATGGAAAGTGGATGTTTTGCTGGTATATACGTCATTCAATTCATTGTGTCTTCTTAATGACCTGAGTATTGTGTTTGAAATTATTAATATCGCTTGATTTCAGGATTGTGGTGGTTCTAGATTCTATGATCAAGGTGTTCACCTTCACTCACAACCCCCACCAACTACATGTGTTTGAAACCTGCTACAACCCCAAAGGTACATTACTTTCCATCGCTGTTTCTCTACAGGCTACGCCTAATAAAAACTGTACATGCACGTTGTCTCTCCGTCATGTTAGATTCGGAAATATTAGGAAAAGTCTGAGTTTCCTGCATGCTGTGCTTGATGTTGACTGTTATGGCACCTCGACTGATGTGATGCAGAGCAGTTACTGTTAATAACAAAGATTCTGTGCTGGTAATCCATCCAAATAGGTGCAGTAGCTGTTTCTGTTCATTGTACAGCCAGGGAACTAGACCAGTGTTTGATATTAGAATCAATGGCTTTGCTTTGCTGCTTATGCAGATTTCAATCTAAAAATAGTCCCTTAGTCTAAGTGTTCTTGTACTCATGACAAAACCAGTTTACAGTTTGACTTAACAGATCATTTTTGATGTCTAATTCAGTGAATGGAGACTCTCCGTCTCCTGTCTGCGTAGGCATGGCGGGGCAGCTGCCCTTCTGCTGTGATGCCATGATTTCACCAGCTTGTGTTCTATCAGTGTAAAAGCTGATTGCGATGCTCTCTTTCCACTGCCCCCTGCAGGCCTTTGTGTTCTATGCCCCAACAGTAACAATTCCCTGCTGGCCTTCCCGGGCACCCACTCTGGCCACGTGCAGATTGTGGATTTGGCCAACACAGAGAAGCCCCCTGTGGACATCCCGGCCCACGAGGGAGCCCTGTGCTGCATTGCGCTCAATCTGCAGGGCACACGGATAGCCACCGCTTCTGAAAAAGTAGGCTGGGAGCCAGTGAGATTTACCTCTGCAGCTCTGTAGCACTTCTTGTCACAAGTTGGCAAGTCTGTGTAGAACAACCTGTCAGTTATAAAGTCCTCGTCTGTGTAATATAAAACCAGCTTCCCGAGACGGCGTGCAGGAGTGTAGCAATCGACCTTGGGTCTATTATAAAGGCCCGTACACACCAAGCGTGACAGCTGTAAAAAACGCATTTTAGAATCCATAGGGTTGCAGAGTATCCTAAAACATAGCATTTTATTACTAAGCAGGCTTGTGAATGAGAAAGCAGACTATGGTTACTCCTGCTGCTCTAACTTTGATTCTCTTTGTGGCATAATCTCCATGTTCTATACATTTTATATTGGATGTATTTATAGTAACTGGCCAAGTTAACCTACTAATCATCGAGGGGGGGGGCATGAAACGGTTCTTTCAACAATTGTAATTCTTTCAGCTACAACCGACTTTTTTACTGTGCTCAGTATATAGGGGAATTAAGCTTCAGTATCATTTATGCACAAAATTCCTTTGAGATCTTTTTGAGATCACCTCTGTCTTACATTTCCCTTGCCCATGACTGGCAAGTATATGCATCACTCAGCCAATCATGATTATGCCCAAGGCTGATTCACATCATTAGAAAACTGATATACTGCGAGATCAGGAAATAAACAGTAGGCTGCAAATATTCTAAATTAATTAGGCAATTAAATACTGGCATGCCGGTGTATGTTCTGACAAAGCCATTGCTTTGTCTAATATTGGATGTCTTTTGTGCACGTGTGTGTGAAATATTCTAGCTCTATTAATCCTGTTTTCCCCTGGTTGATAATCAGTGTTCACTCATGCTTGAGTAATGATGCACCTGAAAGAAGTAATGTAGTCAACATGAATGAGTGTTGTTTGGCACAATTCACACTGTCATCAGTAAACCTAGTAGTTCTTGCTTTTTTTTCTCGGGAGTTTGTTTGAGTGGAGATGCTGCCCTTAAAGTTCTGTCGATACATTAAACGTCATCCTTTTAGTAGAGGTACTGCAACCAAGCTACTCTGGTTGAAGCTAAGGTACAGTATAGTTGTATATCCTGTTTGTTAAATAATTTGAGGGTAATGCATATTTCACCCGAACTATTAATTGACTTGAATTTTTACATTGTTGTTGAAATGAAATGAAAATGGAAAAAATGACCTTGTTTGTCACAGGGGACTCTGATAAGGATATTTGACACCTCTGCAGGCCACTTGATTCAGGAACTAAGGCGGGGCTCACAAGCAGCTAACATTTATTGGTGAGTATTTCATGTGGCCTTGCCAATTATTATGTGGTAGGTAATTGCATCATATCAGAATCCTGTTACCTTGCAGTCTGTGTCTCCCTACAGTATCAATTTCAACCAGGATGCGTCTCTCATCTGTGTGTCCAGTGACCACGGCACTGTACACATATTCGCAGCAGAGGATCCTAAAAGGAACAAACAGTCTAGGTCTGGTATCGGTTTGAGTTGTTACTGCAATTTGATGCCACCTCCTCTTCATTTTAATGCTGTTCAGACAACTGTGTGGCACATTTTGCCCCAGCAAGCAAGCATATGTGCCTGAATTATTTTTCTCATTCTGTTTTCAGCTTGGCTTCAGCAAGCTTTCTTCCCAAATACTTCAGTTCCAAATGGAGCTTCTCCAAGTTCCAGGTCCCCTCTGGCTCCCCCTGTGTCTGTGCCTTTGGAACGGAGCCCAACGCAGTCATAGGTATGGCAGCTTCTCTGCTCCAGTGAGCATAAATGCAGTGTACCTACTCCCCTGCTGCAAGCGAGGAAATCAAATCGCACACTGGGAATGTCTGCTTTTTTCTGTGGTTATTTTACCATGGAGTGTTAGGTTACAACCTAGCGATGAGCTAATGCAGGGGAACTGGGTGGGAATTGGTTGTTTTGGGGGATGGACTTGGGTAGGCAAACAGCCAACGGCGAGATTACCCATGTGCCATTGCCTTCCTGTACGACAGTCCTTATGCCTTGCAGAATTCTAGCAGAGTACAGGTATATTAGGCAACTTCCTGAGATCAGTTCAGTCGTCTTTGTCGATATCATTAAGACTGGGCTATCTTAAGTTCACTCTAAATAATTTTATGAATGACAGTAAGTACATAGAGCGAGAACTGAAACTCGCTTGCGGTTTCACGAAGAGTTATGTGAGTGCACATTAAATTTAGCCATGCCGCCATCTAGTGGAATAGTGCTACACATTTAAGTCTTCAAAATATTGTGCTGTATTGCTAAATTATACTCTCTTGAAAATGTTAGCCGCATTAAGTAATTATCTGCTATGTGAAGTTGCTTATGATTGTAGTAATTCCATTTTTGTTTCATTTCCTTCCTCTAGCCATATGTGCTGATGGCAGCTATTACAAGTTCCTGTTTAACCAAAAAGGGGAATGTTCCAGGGATGTTTATGCACAGTTTCTGGAAATGACAGATGAGAAAATCTGACCCAGTAGGAACCGTGCAAAGGTTTCTTATCATTATTTCCCCCTTTGGTCTTTTCATTCCCTCCTGCTGAAGACAGACACAAATGGCACATCACAAATTGAGTGTCTGAGCTGGGAGAGATACTGTCAGAGCACAGTGGTCACACAGGACAAGTAGAGGAGAGCCTCATAAACTTGAACATCTGACCTATGGAATTTTATTTCCTGTGTTGGGATTTACAAAATAGTCTTATCTTGACAGGAGAGCCTGAGCAGTGGCGGAAGAGACTGAGTCGAGCGTCGTTTAAGAAAAGAGCGATGTAATTCTTTTTTTCCTGAAAGGACAGTTTTTTTTTTTTGTTTAACACGTAACATTTCAGTTTGTTCTACACTAGTCATGTACCTTGAGGAGCCCCTTGTGGTGATCACACTAAAGAATGTAATACTGTGGTCTTCATTATGATATTTTTTTTATTTTAAAGAAGAAAGCTGATTCTCCTGTTTTGAGTAACACCACCTAACCAGGTATAGGGAGTGCCTCTGCTGATTTACAAAGTAAGTTTCACTTATATAAAATACATGCATTTAAGTACCTATTAGCACTAGATCTGATTTTACTCAATGTATAAAGCCAATATTCCATATGATTATGAATCTATGTACTTGTAGAGATTATACATATACAAAAGCAGTTTCCTTGCCCTCCTGTCCATGTTCTTTGCTCGTATGTGCAATGCTCTTTCCTTTTCTCCATCAGTGTTACAGCCAGCTCCAACCATTAATATGTAACCGTCTTCCCATTGCTATGACTATTAGGAGCATGGTGCCAATATCATAAATTACCCTTAAGTTTCACTCACTACTATTTAATGATGGAGCCCGATGGGTAGGGAACGAGGAGACAAACGATCACCATTTTGGAATTATTCATTTTCCCCATGCAAATCTGGCAGAAAACATCAACTTCATAGCTTACCATGACGAGATCATACTTTGTGGAGGTTGTGTAATTATATCTGTGAAAGAGGACTTTCATTTGTATCGCATGTTGTCCAGATTATTTGTGATTCTTTTGGGTGAAAAGAATTTTTTTTTTTTTATAAAACAGGCTAATCCCAGTGGTTTCCTTTTGATTTATTACATTATTTAAAAGCAACAAATTAGACACTGGTTGGTTTTGAAGAATTTAACTTTTTTTTTTATCTCCTGACTCTCAACTTGGCCTTTATTGCTCTTCATCAAACTAAACCAGGAAGTTCCTGTCACATGACCCAGGCAAAGTCAGTCTTTAATGTGACATAAAAGGAGAAAACCTTTGGCCTGGTACTTGCTTACCTGTTACATGCCAATTCTCAAGATATGGAATTTTATTTCCTTTTTGGAGATGAGGAAGTCTTATCCTGATAAGTGATACTGAGCAGTGGTGGAAGAGTCTGAATCAAGCATCATATACACTTTTCCGTTGATTTTACAGAATCTCAGGTGTTCGCAATTTCGGTCATTTTTGAGCGGCCAGTCCTTCCACCGTGGGATTCATTGTGTCTGTTGCACGTTTTCTATCACTGTTGTCCAGGCCTACAGGCTGATCATTGTCATTTCAGACTGACAGTTCAGAATGTAAATGTATGCTCAGACTCCAGCCTGGACTAAATATAATGGGATAGAACCTCTGCATGACTAATGGAGAGGATATCGTCAGGTGGAGTCGTGCCCAGCAAAGTTTCGTGCTTTATTATTTCAGTTGTTAAACTTGACAATTACCTATGAATGCCTCAGTCTCCAAGCTTTCAATCACAAATCACTTATTTCCAAGCATCTAATCCTACATTGGGTTCAGCTGCTGTCTCCTTGACCATAAAGCCTATTTTACTTTCATTCACTGAATTTTTATGTTTAGTAACAGCAATAACTTTGCAGCCAGAAACTGTCTGAATCACTCAAATATGAATGCACTGTTGTATGAGTTGAATGTTTCTTGCTGGGGGGGGGGGGAATTCTGAAAGAACCCATCTACAATTGAATACTGGGCCTTTTCCACCAAGGGGTTTTCAGTGTTGTAATTATAATGGCAATCATCCATCCACAATAGTTTAAATTGGCTGCAAACTCCACTGGCTGCTGCCTAAGCATTTCCTCGTTAGACAGCTGCATGTCATTACTGCAACCTGTGTTTTGGAAAAGCAGAAAGCTTGGTTGAAAGTTTCTCATAAAAAAAAGCACTGGGTCATGGTATGTAGCCCTAGACAGTGTCAGTCTTTCAGATGTGGAGAATACCAAATTACGGGTGAGAGTTGGGAATAAATAGTGTTATGTACATTATATGTAAATGTTTACCAGCAACCTATCAAGGAGATGTAATGTTAATGGCTGAACCTATGGTCATACAGAAGGTTTGGAAACATTCATACCTGTATGCATTTTTGGCCATTTTTTTTGTCATGTTCAAGCAAAGGTATTTGATTTCATTAAAACAGACAAAGCAGTCATCAGACTGATGGGTGAAATTCCTATAGCGACTGGACCTTACGGTTCAAAGCAAAACAGCTACCAGTTTTACAGTGTTTCCTGAAAATTTAATACATCTGAATTGCAAGAAGCGTCCTTGTGGTTGATTTTCATAGGAGTGTGGTGACCTACATCCCATGACGGACTGCAGCCTTCTTCGATTTCTCTGGTTTTCAAAATGAGGCTACCCGTATTGGCTGCTGTGGGGGAAACAACAGAGAACACAGAAGCAGTAGGAGCCCTATCATCTTCTAACATGGTTGTCATGATAGAGCAAGTTTTTCCACTCATTTAAATTTGTACATTGGATAAGTATCGAGGACGTTTTAAATTCATGTAACTTCAGAAATCATAACCCTTGTCACACCATGAATGGCAAAACAATCTACATTTCCAACCATGTTACTTCCATTCTATTCAAAGGGTCACTGAAGCTTAGAGTAAGATTCAGAACTGGGAACATCTGAGCACACGGCCATAGTAAAACATCCATCTCCACAACTGTAACCAAAAAACTGACATTCTAGATAATTTAGTCTTAGGAAGAATTTAACATTCCATTTGAATCAATCAATACAGGCTGGTATCTACTTGCCAACTATGTTAGAACAGCAGTAATCCTCCTGAAATCTGAATTCAAAACAGTCAAGTCACCACCACCTGCCGATATTTGAAAAATGTGAATTAATGGTATGTTGAACTGTGCCAGAGTTAAAATTCCATTAAACTACATCTGCCCTCCAAAGTCCTATGAAGTCCTCCTTTCGTGTTTGGTCCATTTATTCTTTCATTTCCTAACCAGTCTGCTATGCTCAGTATTCATAGATGTTCATTTGGTCTTTCCTCATGCATAGGAGTTAGTGTGACATGGAGAATAAGCTAGACCTCATGTAAGGTTTTTAAATTAATTTATAAAAAAAAATAAAACCAAAAAAAAAAAAAGCATTTACCCACTTAAGCAGAACATCACTTTTTTTCCTCTGAACAAATACAATCTGAAGAGACTTTTCGGTCGCCAAAAAACAAAATAATCAAGCAAGAGACTGCGAACTTCAACAGAGTAAACACTGGCAAAGATACTGGGGTAAACAAGGAGTAAGAAAAGGAAACGATAAGAAAACATTAAGTGCAGCACTGGTCAGATTCATAGTAGGTATTTTTTCTTCAGTTTCATTTTCTGTTATCGGCTCGGGTACATTTTCTCTAATTAGTTACATGCAAGCTTGAAACATCTGATTAACTACATATGGAGATATTTTTATATCTTATTTGTTATCTGTTAAAAATATCTGTAGATGTAATAAAGAACCTTCATTTTGATTTGACAGAATGGACAAAAACCAAACCACTCCATTGATAGATTAAAAAAATAAAATAAGGAAAAACAAACCTACATTCATTTTTCACTGAACATGAAAAGTCCACATAACAAAAAACAGTTTGTGATTCCAATGTACACGTGGAGGGATTTTGGTTGAAATGTAAGACACCCCACTATTTATACTTGTTTGCTTTTTTTTTTGTTGCCGTTTTTGCTGGATTTGTTTTGTGCCTAGAGAAATGAAGATACACCCAGAAGTCCTAAGTTCCACATGAACAACAAAATACTGCATATCTACAACTGCATTAGGTAGGTCAACATGAAGGCTAGCTGCCAAGATACAGGAAATGGCTCCACATGTCAGTTCCCTTGGTGAAATATGCTGTCGTTTTAAAACCGGATTTACGCAAAGCCATGTTGTCATTACACGTGTGGGTTTCATTCTGCTTATCCAGTCTCGGTGCTGACCTGCCATTGACCCACTCCCAAATCCCAGTCTGCACTGAGGTAGTTGTGACAGAGGTGCAGCACAGCCTGGTGGGCCTTAGTCTGGATGTCCAAGTTCATCTTACCTTCTAAATGGACTTTTCTTTAAAGGCTTCCTGTGTCACTCTTGTCTTAATTTCACCTACTTATTTCAGTCTATCCAGCGGTTGTCCCTTTCCGTTTTTTTCCCCCCCTCAAGAGTCACCTTTCTTTTAAACTCATTGGGTGGTAACGCATTCCAAAGTTCAGAGATGCTTTAATCTATTTTCTCCTTTTGGCACCTTGGAGTACATACGGATGGGAGGGAAAAATAAAAGGCGGAGGGAAAAAATGACGGCAGTATGGTGAAGACGTAGCCTTTAGTTCTGACTGCTCTGTTCGGCAACCACCGCTGCAGGCCTGTCCACGTTCACAGCGATCACTATGCTCTCCCCCTCGTCAGTCTTGATCCTCTTGAGTTCTGGTTGCTCAGCCTGGTTGCCATTTTGCCTCTTAGTGGGGAGAGAAGCCGAGGCAGAGGCGTGGGTGGCCAGCATGTGCAAAGGGCTTGCAACAGCTGTAGAAACAAAAAGTCGAGGGGTTAGCTCTGACTGGGCGATACATTTCACTAACTGAACTGCGGTCTTCTGGTGATAACCTCAAAAAAAAAATTAAATTATATATATATATATAATGTGTGTGTGTGTTTCTGTACTTCCAGGAATTATAAAACAAATGCTGACAAATCACTACTTTTGTGGTGGATACAGTCTCTTTAAAATAAAATCCATGTCAACAGCAAAGAGGCAGCTCAGTGTGAAATGGTCATCCTACTCACCGGTGTTGACCGGTCCTGGAATGGCAGCGGTGACAGGCACTACATGGGTGCCATTTTGCACGATGGTCTTTATGGGGAGCTGGTGCTGGCCCAGAGGGGCCTGCTGCACAATCGTAACAGTCTGTAGTGGTGTGGCCTGAGAGGTCTGGATGATGCGGCTGGCAGTGCCTACAGGAGCATGGGTAATGGCAGGAATAGGTTCTCTTTAACTGAAGACGTTTAAAAAGTAAATCACCAAAGGAACCAAAACTGACCTGTAAATAACCTTTCTAGCAACACTTTTGTGGAAGCTTTACATATATTTTTCAGTGTAAACCAATAGGGGAGGGTCCAATCATACCTTTGACTTCTTTATGCTCGCCGTTTTCTTCTGGTTCTGCTTTTGGCGGGTTGACCAGAGCGGCCTGAGTGACAACAGCCTGGCCAGCTACGGTGTAGGTGTTGGCAGTCGTCAGCTCTGCCACAGTGGTGACCGACACGGCTGGGATCTGGTGGACGACATGAACCGTCTGCATGACAGGCTGCTGGGAAGTAGAGGTGGTCACGGGTGTGGCCACAGCATAGGTCACAGGCTTAATAGCCTGGGGTAGCTGCCGCTGAACTGTAATTAGAACTGGCTGGCTGTTGAGAGGTGATCCTGGATAAAGGAATACAAAAACACACAAAAATATTATTTCCTTTAGTGCCATGCATATTAAAAAAACACCCAAACGTAAGGCAGTGGTGTTTGGGGTGATGATATAGCCAGCAATATTTTCAGCCCCTTACCAGGCGCACTCTGGGCAAAGCGGGCCTCCTGTATTACAGCCAATTTAGGCTGGACAGCTGTAGTGGTTGGGGTAGGTGCAGGAATGGGCTCTGCCTCCATGGGGACAGGGGAGCCTTCTCTAGATAGACTATCAGGGGTCTGCACCCCACTGGAGTGGGCAGACAAAACCCCAGAGTGATTAGGTGATGCTGGGGCACTCCTGAGAAAGAGATGGGAAGCAGACTCCGATCAGACAAACGTGCAGGTTTACAGTCTAGATTTGTGTCTTTGTGCGATTTTAAAAAGTGTAAATAGTAGGCATGTAACGATAAATCATGAATCTGTTAAAAATCGATATAAATGTATGACGATTTAAAACAGCTGATGTGGAAAATGAATCGTTACTTTAGGAGTACTTCAACGTATTTAACAGAAAAACTGGTGTAATATTACATTTCACAATGTCAGTTCGACATCACATGTCACTGCGTATTCACGTCGAGGTCGTAAGTTAGTATTGGTTTTGACCAAATGTGACATGGCGAGCGAATTTGAAATTGAGGACACACCCCTAATCTTAAATTGGCGGTGTGGCAGCATTTTAGCTTTGCGGTAATCACAAACAAAAATGGCGAGAAAAGCAGACAAGACAAAATGTGCGTGCAAACATTGTAAAAGACTGATAACATACACAAATAGCACAAGGAACAGGCTTCAGCGTGTCCATCGGCACCACAGTGAGCTCAGCTCACCACCGCCAGAGCGGAGATTATTAAATGGGCAAACCAGGCTCAAAAGCTGCACATGCAAGCCTTAGTATATTTGGTAACACTTTATATTCAGTGCATCTTCATTCTTATGCATGCCTACATTCATTATGCATTCATAGAACATTCAGTGCACCTTCATAATGCATTCATAGAACATTCATAAGCAGTACACTAACATCATAGCATCCCTTAACAGCTTTAATATACTGTACATTAATAACAAACAATTACACAATTATAATGTTTGTTATTATATGTTTGATATGAATGTACATTACGGCTGTTTAGGGATGTTAGTATGTAACGGTATACATGCATGATGTTTATGAATGTCTTATGAATACTCAATGAATACATTATGATGATGTACTGAAAGTTTTATGAATGCAATATAAAAGCATTATGAAAGTGCAGTTAATGTAAAGCGTTACTGTTTATTTGAAGATTTTTTTATTTCGATTTGGAATTTTTAATTCGCCATAATAATTTTATTCAATTTCAGTTGCACTGTTAAGAGGACATTTTGCAGTTTAGAAAGATAAAGGATTTTTGAACAAATTTGTCTGCAGCTCGTTCTGTTAAACTGTATCGTGAACTCAGAATTGTGAATCATATCGAATCGTGAGTTGAGTTTATCGTTATATCCCTAGTAAATAGTAAGCACTGCTCTGTGATAATTCAAGAAGCAACAGGGATCCAGCACTGCTGGTGCTCAGACCCGTAATCATGTCATTTTGAGTGAAATACAACCACTAGATGGTAGCACTAGCAACCCTTTGATAAAACATTAACAGTCCCAATACAGAAACCTACAAGAAGATTTAGTTCTTGCCTTATCGTACATTTTTCAATGCTTCCTCAAATACTTCACCCTTCCCCCCCAAAAAAACCTGATTGACAATATTACCTGGAGGACAGGGGACCAAGCGGGGTTCGGAAACAGGGAACACCCCTAGGCCTTCGCTTGCGGAAGGCCTGCTCTATGAGCTTGTTCTCAGAGGCCGGGTCTATTCTCCAGAAAGAGCCCTTGCCTGGTTCCTCCTGGGATCTGGGCACTTTAATAAAGTAGCGGTTCAGTGAAAGGTTGTGACGAATTGAGTTCTGAAACAGAAAGCCAGTATTAGTGTTAGCGTGCCTTTTAGCTGCTCAAATCCATTGACAAAGTGTACTATTATTATTTTAGTGTCAAATTATTTCATTGTGAACTAATGAAACATGGTAACCTACCTGCCAGCCTTTGTCCGCTGTCCTGTAGTATGGGTAGTTCTTTGTGATATGGGTATATATTCCATTTAGTGTAAGTTGTTTATCTTGTGCCATTGTGATGGCTTGTACTATTAATTGTGCATAGGAGTAAGGAGGCTTGGAGTCATCCTGTTTTCAGAAAAAAAGGAAGGCAAATAAGCTACTAAGGTTAGATAGCTACTCGTTATTATACTATTCATACTAAGCAGAAAAATTAAAAGAACTTGGAGAGCTTACAGTGTTGCCCTTTCATGACACATTTCAGCAGGATATTTATCTAAGCTATCTGAGATAAGCACCACACCTTACTAGCAGTATCTTCCTGAAATTATAACCTTTCCCTAGGGTCTTCACCTCAGAGAAGAATAGGCCTCCCTCAGATGTTGTTGGCCTCAATACTGGGAACCTAGCCAGAGAAACAAATGCCCACCGCAAAGAACTTCCAATAAATAAAATCTCACTTGTATAAAACCACTTGTATAGAAAGTCAATGGAAAACTGAAGGCTAATTAAAATTAAGAGGGTTTAGCCCTCGCCTTGTTAAAAGTGTCAGCCTTCACTCTGGCCGCCCTGCCTCTGACACTAGTGAACGCTGTGGATGCTCTGATGTAGTAAGCGAGGACAAGGTCATTCAGAAAGCTACGTCAAGCAAACTTATTAAAGGGGCCGCAAAGCAAACAAATGTGTAGCTTATCTTCGTGCTAACTGCCAATAGGATATCAACTTGTCAAAGCACACGCAATTATGTTGTTAAGACAAGCTAATGCCATGAATAAGTAACGTTACTGACCCTTCACATTAATTTGCATGCTATGGTACCAAAAATAGCAATGAATTTACTTCATTGTTCACAAAAATGCACTTCAACTTGGAACACCCAAAATTTCAGACACCTTGGTCCATTCCTCTTTTTTTTTTTTTTATTATGTGCCTGTACGCAAACAGGGACACGTCATAACTGGAAAACTCGCTATAGCAATGTTCAGTTTCTTGTCCACTGTGCTCAGAAACTGTCAGGTTGGAACAAAAGTCTACATGCACGTGTTCTGTTTAGCGGGGTGATTCTACATTCCGACTGGTTGCCGCCAAACCATGCCATAGCTCATTATCATAAAGTTGACTTGGCTTCAACTTAATTTTGATGCTCACACCTCCCAAATAGCGACATGCCGCACCGATGTTTGCCATTTGGCAACGTGCCCACCCATAGAGTATGAATGATTTAGTCGCTTTGATGCTCTCGCCACTCATGGTGTAAGCATAGCTGCTACAAAGCCAAATATCTCAAGATATTTTTTTTGACGTGGAGATGGTTCACACCTACCTTAGGGCTGTCACCACCTGAAGCTTCCTTGTCGTTCTCTGATTGAGAATTGTCCCCAATGAGTTGCAGGTCGGAGCTCAGGACACGGCCCACTCTGTACCCGGAAGACCCCGCGCCCCGAGGACTTGATGGGCAAGAATTGGCGGCACTGAAAAGAATTTTAATAAAACAGTTCAGGCTGAAACGAATAGATTGTGATTTTCATTCTCAGCATTGCAGGCCTTGCGAATACTATTAACAGAGTGTGAAAGAATGGATAAAGCCATAGGCAAGTCAGACACTCCATAGAAAGCGTTGCTCAGATTTCCATATCCAGGCTAGCAACATTTCTCTTAAAGTTCTGTGAAATAAATACAATTTACACAAGTGGGAATATATGGAAGTGAAACTGCGACATGTATTGTATTATTCCTGTGATGTCATCACCTAATCAATATTCACAATATTCAAATATTCAAAGCAGCATGAGTGATTAGCCAAAACAAAAAGGCTGCCAGAAATTATTAGTCAAAAGGACTTTTAGTTTTTAGTACAAGAATATCTACACCAAAGAATGCCCATTTAATTCTGGTGTATTGTAAAATTATTTATCTCCAAGTTCTTACTAAGCACTACTATCATTTAGACAATTTTCATATTATAGATTTATATAATTTAATATCATAATATAGAAATAATTTCATTCAAATACTGAAGTTACGGGTACACAGATACAAGAGTGACTACTGGGAACCTAAATTAATAAATCCCAAAATTTAGATCAGTTCTACCCACAGTAGCCTTTTAAAACAAAAGGCTCAGTTCTCTCAAGCACATAATACAAAATTTGGTTTGGCACACATTTAAAATAGCTGGTACAAAAAAAGCAAACTCCTGGATGGGAATTTCCTCACAAATGATAAACATTCAGAGCTGATCTCAAAATGAGCAAACAATGAAAACCAGGAACACTGTCACAAAGGTATTGTAATTTAAAAAAAACACACAAAATACAACACTTCAGTTCTAGAGTGAAACAGAACACAATCTGAATTTCAATCAGTTCTCAGAGATTTGTTTAGGAAAGCATTTCATCAGTACCATGTTGACAATTTCACTTATCACTGCCTATTATTCTCATAAACAATGGATGATCTCCAGGCGTTTCTATGAAAACTGCCGAAGCAGTACAGTCAGCAAAGGAAACACCAACTGCTCTAAATAAGCTTTCAAACAAAACTCCTTTTGAGGCAGCTTTACATACAATATCTTTCAGTGCACCGAGGGGGTCAAAAACATTCGCTTTTCTGGACATTAGTTGTCTTCAATGTCATTAATTCCAAACCAGTAAACCATCCTTCGGGTATTTCAAAAATAGCACAAATACTAAGCAATTCAAAGCTTAAGACCAGGCAAAGAAAATTCTTTAAATGAAGCAAAGGAGAAGAAAGTATTCTTTCATTTTGTATAAACATACACACTAAAGCAACACAAAGTATAGACATGTACCCTTCCTGTAGCCAACAATTAGTGTAGAATTACAAGAGGTATTCATTCATTGTAGTTCAGTTTTATAAAGTGACCTTTACTCCAGTCATAACAGCTCACAATATAGGATAAATCCAAAAAAGGAGACATTAACCTCTAGAGTACTCGCAAACACTGTACCCATTCCTACTGAACACATCTTAAATGCCTGTTTTCTACAGCACAGGTGAATTCTAATTGTCCTGTCTGTCCAATATTCATGGCCCCAATAATTCAATTCAAATATATATTTATGTAAAATGCTAGTGACATGTATTTGTCCCTATAGTCCAGTCGTTAATATACCATTGCCATTTTACTTTAAATCCTGAGTAGTGTGATGAACTGGTTTATGCATGGTTCATAAGTGTTCTTATGCATGCTTAAACAGTGTCCAGAACGTGCAAATCTTTATCAAGCAAATAGACCTTAGAGAAAGCATTGCAGAATTATGCTTTCGATATTTAAACCCTTAGTAAAAACTAGCCTTTTTGTATACTTGTGGGCAAAAGTTTGTGCCACAGTTGTTGCTCCTTAACATTACTTTAGATGCCATCTTGCACAATCCATCTTTACGTCACTTTTAACTGCTTGCACAAAAACCTTGAGGATCGTACAGTGTCTGCATGGCTTTTAATTGGTCCGATAAACAGAATCATTGTCTAATAAAACAGCAGGCTTCACTAAATGAAATGGACTGGGTTGATCAGGGGGGAGCAGACTGAAGGCTTACCTGATGGTTCCTGTGGGAGAAGGCAGAGGACTCATCAGGTGGGCAATGTTCTCTGGAATGTTTATAGTCAGCGGTGATATCTGGGGTTGGACTGGCTTCACTGGAGACTCTGGTGCTTCTTGTCTCTCCTTCTTATCACTGGACAAGGCTGTGAACGTGATCTTTATGTTTGTGCTGGGAAACCTGAATGTGCACCTGGGGGGGGGAAGACACATTTGCTTTTCTGGACATTCGTCTTCTTAAATTTCATTAAATCCAAACCAGTAAACCATCCTTCAGGCATTCGAAACTGGAGAAATTATTCATAAAGCACAGGTTCTCTGCAGATTAAAAACAAAAACACATGGAAGAATGCAACAGAACTTGAAAGACTTTCCATAAATTAACCAAATGTTGCTCATATATCAAAGTCAAATTTTATAATATCAAGTAATCCAATTTACTCATCATTATCAGTTAATGAAAACCACATCTGTCAAAGCTAAATATTGTAAATCTATAAAACTGAAAGCATCAACTGAAAAGAAATTGGTTAGGAGCCAGTCATCTGCTGAACTCTTACATAAATTCACTTAAAATAATTAAGGCTAATCTATTTGCCTATATAATGTTAGTTGCCATTTTGAAAATTTCCTTCTTGGAAAAAGACTAAAGTACGAGGAATTCTAGAAGTGTTGCAGGAGCAGTAATGCTAGTACAGCTAGTTCCCAACTTTACAAGCTAATCTTTTCCAAATCAGTCATCAATCGAGAGCTTTCAAAGCACAAGGTATTTTCCCATAGACATTTTTATAAAAACAACTGTGGTTACAGCCAAAATAAATCAAACATTTTTGCCAAATAAACAAAGGAAATACAGTGATCCCTCGCTACTTCGCGGTTCACTTATCGCGGATTCACGACTTCGCGGGTTTTTAAATATACAGTA
>JAODUD010000095.1:18566922-18579023 GCA_026784285.1 Stomatorhinus walkeri | reverse complement strand
GCTCTTCAACCAGAAAAAGAAGCAGCGGCAGCAACTGCCGATCACAATGTTTTTTCAGTTGTAAACAATGTTGTAAAGAATACAGGGAGGGTTTAAAAACGTCCAAATACACATTAAATAATTAAATAAATATGGCGTCCCTACTTCGCGGAAAATCAGTTATCGCGGTCGGCCTTGGAACCTATCTCCCGCGATAAGTGAGGGATTACTGTACCAATATAAAATTATAATTCAAAAATATATGCACATTGGAAAAAATCCTTGGAGAAAAACCAAACAAAAAAAAAAATCTAAAAAGTATAACATTCACAGTCAATTTTGGTAACTGATTTTCATCAGATGGGGTGTTTTTTTCTCTTCATTTATCCCATTCAGAGCTTTTGGTGATCGCTTACAAACAGTACATAAAATAAACCTGGTGTATTAACAGGATTAGGCTGGGTTGTGAAAACGTGGTACATATTCAGCACCACCATAAAACACACTGTGAAGTGTAACCCTGCATATGCAGACATGCAAGGTACAAATCACGCAAGAAGTCAGATATTTCACATAGTACTCTAAAAACTGTCAGGCCACAGGCAGTGTTTTTGGACAGCACACGTTATGTGCAAATTTTTACAACATTATGAAAAATGAACATTTTGCTGCAGAAAATTCTCAGAGAGCTCGGAAAGTGAGAACTAACTTTTAGCATATTGTTGTGTACCAGGCTGTACATCTTACCAAAGAAGTACAGCCTCAAGATGTGATCAAGGCTCATCTTTCCATTTCTATTGATTTCTAAATAACCCAGACATTTGTTGCCAGTGAATTGCCAAGATACAGAGAGATGCTGCACCAAATTTTCAGGTATAGTAAGGAGCTAGCTAAGCTAGTAGATAACGCCAAAACTTCATAGCAATCTACACGTTAAGATCACAGACAACGTTAGTGTACAATGCACTTTTCCAAGGACTGCATAGTAAGACCGCTTACTGATTTGAACAAACTAAAAACCAGGAATGTGCCACTTTGTTTACATGGGTGTCAGCTGAAGACCAGAAGAACAATTCAACATGCCCATTAAAAAGATATATGCATTGATATTCATCCCCAATTGCCATGTTTGTGTATGGGTCATGTCTGTGTTAAAGGGGCAAGAGCATCAGTATCAGAAAGGGAACCATTGTGAGCATCTTAAGTACTTTTATATTTGCTAAGTAGCTAGCACACTTACGGCTGGCTAAACTGGTATATTACCTTTGATATCAGTACAGGTGCTTTTCCACTGCACCAGGTACCATATTTATGGTACTTCAAGACATTGGTTTTCCAATAGTATAAAAATTTATACCAACATTGAATGACATCAGAACATGGGCTGGACCATGTGGGATATTAACATTGCATGTTATGCACATGCAATTTTCACATGGCTAATGAAGTAGACTGAGATCAGGCTTTTTCATACTTTCATACTGTGCAGATATTATAGCACAGAAGGTTTAAAGGTTTTGCTAAAACATTCTTATTCTGCCATAGGGGAAAAACTTGGCAAGCGTTACAATTTTAATGATTATCCTTTTTAAACAATAATCTAGTATATGTTAACTAGTTTAAAGTTTACCTCTAGCGCTTTTGCATGAGTAAATGGAAAAGGGAAAGTACTGTACGGTGCCTGGTGTGGTGGAAAAGCACCGTATGATACCCCTCTATCTAGTTGTATCCTTCCAACAAAACTGCTTCTTTGAATTCGACATCCCACCTCAGCCCATTCTATTTATTTATTTTTACAAATGTGGTATCAGATTATGGGGTTCATGGTCCAAGCCTGTAACTTCACTTCCAGCTTTGCACTTGGGGTGATGGTGACCATGTGAAATCAAGAAATTAAAATCCACAGAAGCCAATCCACCCATTGCTTCTCCTGATGGGGTTTGCAGTCATTTTATCCACAGGCTTATTTCTCAATCTGTGAACCAGTTTCAAAAACCTAGTAATGTTGGAAAGAGTTTTCCAAGAAAATCCAAAATTGGCTCACATTTCAGATCCAGAATTGGTAGGAGTGAATGCCAACAGATTACCATTCTGTAGCCAGTGACAGCGTGTAAAGAATGTCTTTGACGGTGTTAACCAAAACATTTAAATTATACCATTACAATAGCAGGTAGCAGCAGCAACAGATAACATTACATGTTAAGGACAAGAATGCATTACTAGCTCACACATTATCTCAAACATATGGTAATTACTGAGCACTGAACAAGGAAGCGGGAACATATCACCCCTGTTTTGGCTTCCCTGCATTGGCTCTCCATCCATTTTAGAATTCAATGTAAAGTTTTACTCACTGTTTTTAAAGTTTTAAATAGGCAAGGCCCTGCTTATATTACGGACCTTCTCCAGCCTTATTCAGTCCCTCGGCCTCTTAGGTCCTCTAACATAGGACTTCTATATGTGCCACGGTCACGTCTGAAACAGGAAGGAGATAAGGCCTTTGCTGTGGCTACTCCTCGCCTACAGAACCAGTCACCCTCACATATTAGATGTGCCCCCTCTGTTCCTGTCTTTATATCTAGATAAAAACTCACCTCTATTCACAGGCTTTCCTGTGGCCCTAATTCTCTCATTTCTTGTGTCCTAATGTGTCTATTCCTGTAGGATCCGTTTTGCTTGTTTTAACATGCGTTTATTCATTCAGTCTTTATTTTTGTAATTTTTATTATTATTTTATTATTTATTGATGTACAGCACTTTGGTCAGTAATAGCCGTGTTTAAATGTGTTTTATAAATAAATTTTACTTATTTACATGGAAGTTGTGTGACTAATTTAAAACAGGGTTATACTACTTTTTCTATACTGACAAATGTTTTCACCTAATTGGATATTTTACCAGATAAACTAATAAAATAATTAATCTCAGATTATTAAATAAATCTTGACTAAACTCTGTTGTTGCCCATGTATAATAATTTAGCTTAAACATGATTAATTGAGGTAGAAGCTGGGTATTGTGACGCTAAACTAAAATCACCCAAGAGAGTAAAGTCAACAAATATTGATTTCTTTTGTCTTGCTTGCGTACTTGACACTAATGGTAAAAGGTCTGCTAGATAAATGGGAACCAGGGTGAATAATTAAATGACTCTTCATTTAACAAAAACTAACAAACGTCATACAACACCCAATGCCCCCATGTGAAAAGCAACACCACCCTCTTAGACTTGTCTGGTTACACTTCCTGTAGTCATTGATTAGTCTCGCACTGCAGCAGGGAAAACCCCATGCAGAACTTAGTGACATATATGAGCTATAAACAAAAAGCAGTTTCACAACATGTCAGTAGGGTTTAAGCCTCTACTATAACCATGTCCTTTTTCACTGTTATAAAACCATTGTTTTTTAATGTCATCACCAAAATGCTTGACCCGACTTCATTAGTTCATGCCCTATTATTCTCCTGTAGCATTCTGTGGTACATGGAACATTTCATGTTCTCCATCAATGGCAGGCCATCAAGGATCTGACTAAGCAAGACACTCCCAAATCAAAGCACATTCAACACCAAACCAGACCACTGACATGATGTGATTACAGTGCAGCATTTTGTTTTTGCCAGACATAACAAGGCCAGTCACGGTAGTCGACAATTTTCTGGCAAACCTGGGACAGCATTCTGGAGTTCAGTACTTTCTGTCTAGCTAACCTGCCAGGAGGATTCTAAAGGCAGCGAGCGTCAGCTCTTCCTTTTCATGCAATTTGCTACTCTACCCGCTTTCCATACATTACTTTATGTGAATGCAGAGGCGCCAACTACCTATATGACTGTCAACTTGTCTCACTATTGGAATCTCAAAATGCCTTGTACTTTGTTGCATTACAGCAGCAGAAATTAAGAACACAACCATAAGCTTGTCAAGTTAAACAGTAATTGAGTGGTTCATAAGATCAACTGGTTAAATTGAGTTGCTATTTTGTCCATTTTTACATAAAATTAGAGTGGAAGTTAGATTTAAGGTACATGTATAGGCCAAATAAAGAGAACATTATGTGTGAAATTCATATCAAGGTTTTCATGCAATATACACACATTGATGCCACAGTTGACACATTTTCCCTATAACTTCTGCAAGAACTACCAAAACAAAAATGCAGAATTTTCTTGAAGTTTAACTGCCATTGATTCTTGAAACCCCAAAACACAGCATAAATAAATGCCTAGCATTATGATGGTATTTATTATGAATGTTCTAATCAATGCTATTATACAGTATTTTTATAAAATACGTAGACCGTTCGAATTGTACAGAGTTAAGTCTCTGGAAATCTGCAAAACACTGCAAATTTAATCAGATTTTTTTTTTAATGTTTTGAAGTAATATTATGATAAATCCATATGGACCCTAATCCCTTAATATTTAGATGCATGTGGCACAGTTAGTATGTAATATACTATTTTTAATTGGGGGAGGATGAAAATAACTACATAATAAATACATTTTATATATTCTATAATAATAATGTAAAAACTAGAACTCTCTCCATATAGTGTGGTCCAGTTACCAAAAACGAAAGGGAGGTGGGGACAGAAGAAGGGGAAAAAAAATCAGAACAGCTATCTAAATACTGGAAACAGGTGACAGGTGGAATTCATGACGACAGATAATGTGATAACACCTGTCACCTAACTCCTTCATGCCAGGACAGATGGTGGCCACTCCCCTTAGGGCCAAAGAAGATTTTTAAATGAATTATTTAATAAAACTGCTAATGAAATACAATATCCAGTTTACTTGTAAACTGACAGAACAAAAGAATGGCTATAGTTGTAAAGAACTGGACAAATTTCTTTAGGTCTTCAGAGGAGACATTGGTTGTGAAGTTTTATTTATTAATTTAAGAAACCATACCTTTTCTTGACCCCGTTTCCGTGTAATAGAAATGCCACTTAAGAAACCATACATTTTGGCATTAATACTGCACTGATGCTACATTGCACTATTTTGGCAATTGCATTAACATTCCAACAAGTGAGTCATAAAACACAAACAAAACCCCATGGGTTAAACTCCAGCCACGGAAAACATGCCTTAATTCTCTGAGAAAAGTATAAACTTCTCCCATAATAGCTCACACTTGGAATTAGTTATATAGTACACATTTTCATGGTTTCAGAAAACTTTAACCTACATCTGAACAAATGTATTCTAAAAAGGAATGCTCACAGTTTCTAAATATCAAACACAAATTAAACTGCTTAATTCTAAGGTTCACAAATGCACTTTTGCCATACTTGTATCAAAGTCACATCATCGCAAAAACTTTACACACAATTTGGTTGACATTTAACCACAGTATTCAATACCTTACAACCAAAGTTTACTGTTAGCTCCTAACTGTGACCTTTCAAATAATAGCAAACATAATAAAAAAATAACAACAGTATTCTGATTTCCCTTCCCTAGGCTGCACTCTTCAAGACTGGCTATAAGAGAATCCTAATATAACAGTCGATTCCTTTGGGGCCCGTGCAACACAAATCATATTTACATGTTATAGTAGTCACTATGGCCGTCATAAAAGAAAAGCTGACATTACAGCAAGTTCCTACTTCTGCTGAAAGCTTATTAAATTACTAACAGCATAAGAATTTTCATTAAAGTATAATGCAGTACAAACAGACAAATGTCTAAGTTACCGTTTGAATCCTCTCATATTCAGGTCAACCTTTTCTATCACCTCGTGTAAGTTTTTTTTTCTCATCTTTTTCTAGTCATCATTCTATGCAGAATCAAGAATAGACGCCACAACCTCATTTATAAAATAGCAATTTTGGAAATAAAATACAGGCTTGATCATTCCATTAAGTCGATGCAATAGACAATGGGACACAGAGGTGTCCATCCCTTGATACTTGAGCAAGACCAATGTGCAGAGGCAGAAAGAAATGGCAATAAAACTCTAAAGGTGACCTGAAGTGATTTATGCTTGTACCGGAAATCGGTTTATTTAGCTGCAACCTGTAAAGTATTACATAAATAAAATTCTAAAATAATTCTGGTCATCCTTGCTGATGTTTGTTAAAACCAAAGCTCTGCCAATACTGCAAGAGATGTTCATTTTGAAAGAAAAACATCTGACTGCATGGCAATTGCTGCATCCCTGACAGGAGCAGAGGGAGTACATATGCTATGTGTACAAGTTAGTGCCCCCCCCCCCAAAAAAAAAAAAAGATTTATACTGGGCAAACCATTAGTTGGTGGGCATTTCATTCAAGCCAGGTTCTCCCATTGGTTAGAGTTATCTAATCCTAGATCTAATCCTAAAACCGGTCAACTAATACTAGTAATGCAGATCTAACTTTTTTGTATTGTGTTGGGGGGAGGGGGCATTCTGTATCCAATGACTACTGAATAGTGTCACCTATATAAATCAAAGCCAGCAATAAAAATACTATGCAAAATACTTTTGGCAAACTTGACTGCAATTACTTTAGACACAGCATAATATGATGGAATTTAATTGCAGCTGGTAAGCGAACAAGGACTTAATATGCACATTTAAGTACCTAATGATCTTCAAATCAGCTGATGCTACGTTTATGTTGTGCATTCAATATAAAAAAATGTGTAGCAATATACATGTAAATGGATATGCACTTGTGTTTTTTCAGCAATACATGCATGGTTAAATAAATTGCTCGTACTAAAGGTGATGTATAAAAAGGCCAATGAATAAACTACATGTGAATAGATTAAAAATTAAAAGTAATATGCGCATTAATTTATATTAATTCAATAACCCAACGCATTTAATACATAACATTACAGCGCGCGCCCTTGGTGAAAGACTCGTAGACAAATTATCCGTAATATGTTCGAACAATTTTTACAAATTGCGAGAAAAATTTCAACATGCGTATTAAATAACCTATTCTGATTTCATAAAGCATGCTACGCTAGGGATGCATATTAATTTCTGATATACACGCTCAAGCTCTTCGCCGTGCATGTGACATACATGTGACAGATCCCCAACGTGTGCGCCGACCCGAATTTCATGAACATGTCACATTTTTCATACGATGCATTAAGAATATCTCTGGACAACTACATAAATTCAATTTGTGTGCATTGCGAGAAAATTGCGAGATACATTCTGTGCCATGACTGACAGCAGTGCCACATTAAACAAAATTAATTGAAGCCTTCTCATTTAAAAACATTCATTGTTTACACGGGTAACACACGCCGTAAAACTGGCCGGCTGCGTCCCTGATAATAGTTACCACGTTATACCGAATTACGCAAAAATGCAACATTACAGTAAATGTTGCAAAACGGCGACTCCCGTTAAAACTGAGCGTGGAATTATCACAAAATTCACATTCAAATTCTAATGAAAGACGGGTGGTAGTGTTCAACTATAACAACATAGTCTGCACGGCAGTTGTGAGGATAAATGCATGGTGGGAGGGTGCTTTCTCAATGCGGCTGCCTGCCTCGTATTTAAACACGACAAACGAAGACGATACGCCGAAATATTTGCACAAAGCGACGTGTTTCGTGATTTTTACACGCACGCTATATCAATCACGAGCGCTGCCAGCTAGATTCGCAGCGCGCGAGGTTGCAGCTACTTAGCAAATATTTACCAAGCGGTTGTTTTGTGGCTCGGCTAACTGTAACACCATACAACGCTAAACGTTAATCAAGGCTGGTAAAGCCTTCAGAGACTAAGAAAACAAGAAAAACCGAATAACGTAAAAAAAGGGAAACAGAAAGGTTATCCACTTACACTCGTGGGAGCTGCAGAGGAGGAGCCCCTCGCCTCTGGAACACCCCGTCTACAAACACACCATTTTTGCCAAGGCATCGCAAATAAAAGTCTCCTCCACCAGTGCCATCTTCTCCGGCAGTGAAAATCTCCAGATGTCGCCGGGATATGAAGCTCGAATGGCCCATGCTCACGTCCACTGAGCCCTGTGACGAATTCCGACCGATGGTCACCGAGCGTTTCTTCATAAGGTATTCGAATTCACGGCCCTCGAGCCGGGCGACGGCCGGCCCCGAGACCCCGCTCACCACCGCCATCTTATTGTGGGATATATTCACAGATTATTCGTAAAGTAATTTTTAGATTAAATACAGATTTTGAACAGGGCTGCACACTGGGGAGCTTTTGGAAAGGGAATCCAATTTTTGAAGTGAAAAATTTAGTAGGGAACGTGCCAGATCAGGAGGACAGCGGCTCCAACCCACCGCCGCAACTCAGAGAAAGAGAAGGAGAAAGAGACAACCAAACAGAAGAGGGGCGTATTCAGTTTGACTGACAACCAGGATCACCACTGGGGAACTGCAGATTTTATGGAGTTATATCCTCACCTCCAATGGGAATGAAAGCAAGACCGGTTTATTAGAGGCGTAGCTTAGTTGCACCGTGGCCTAACACGCAAATTAAACGGCGAGCAGCAAAAGACGGCGTAGAAATCTTGTAGTGATGGAGAGGCATTTTTGCGATTAAGAGAATATCTTGATTTTGACCTACAACTACAAGTCGCACTTGAGAAAAGGAACTGATATTAGTTCTCCGAGGGGGTAAAATCAAAGAAAAGCAGTAGATATACTTCATTAATAGTTAAATAGAATTAATAAAAAATACATCAATTTATAACAATCACAGTTATTTTGAATGAATACTAATCCATGGAGCGTTTTAGGAAACACAAGCAAAAACTCGTAAAATAGAATCTGTCCGGATTTAAGCTAAATTAATCTTTAGGAAGTTCATGCCACTTTTTGTATACGACTCACATCTGCGGCAGGTTTAGGTTTACAAATCGTGATACCCAGAATGCCTTGGGCGACTTGGTCGATTATGGAGGTCACATTTGCCAGAATTGACGCTTTAAAAAACTCGAAATGAGCATATAATTTTGTTTCTGCACATTGTTTCCTTTTTTAGAATTCGACGTATTGTATCTGTTGTAAAAACACAAATATCATATAATGTGTTTCATCAAGAAATGCATGTAGTTTTGCGAAAGGGGTACATGTGGCTTGCAGACATGTGCCTTTTTACGATGACATCATCAGTAAAGTCTGGACGTGACCTATGTCAGAAAGGACTGTTTGTAAACAGTGGGGAGGCGGTGGGGGTGGGGTACACCATTAACGACTAAGTGAATACGTATCGTGTTTTACTCACTTTTAAAAAGGACAGAGCTGGTGGGTAATGTCATATTTTCGCGGAAACTAAAATGTTCTTTCTCGTTACCAAAGGAAAATGTTAGGCAAACTTCTGTCATCTTGTTTTTTCCCGTAAGAGACCATCAAACACTTTTAGGAAAAATCTTAACAAACTTCTTTCATTGAACATTTAAGTTAGAGATAAAAACAGATATTGCTTTTTATTGGTAATATTCGTAATGAAAAAAATCTTTTAGCTTGAGCTAGGGTGTAGCTTACGCTGCCTGGAGCCTATCCCTGTTACTTTGACCAGGTTAAGGATTTGGAAGATGGATCGATAATATTCAACAATACAATAATTTCCAAAATGTGTATTTTCCAAAATGTTTTCATTTTTAAACAATATTGTATTATACACAAAATATATATTGCTCTGTCAAATAATGATTTAGGAAATAAACTATGTTCATAAAAACTTGTCTTTCCATAGGAATCTAAACGTTTTAGAAAGTTGTAATGTATTTGTGTAGAAAATACTGTACAAACCCGGGCAATTCCTTCAGTAATATACAACCGTCTATCTATCATCTCTCCCACTTATCTAGGACAAGATTGAGATGAACCTGGAGCCTATACTGGGAAGCAAAAGACAGGGGGCAGCCTGGAGCAGGGCACAAACCATGGACATTTTTGAGACATGTACCTGCATGTCTTTGGTAATGCAGGAGAAAAGCAGAGTACCTGGAGGAATATGCAAATTCCACACATCATTACGCACACACACACACGCACCTGTACACATATGTTTGTGGAGACCGCCCATTCATTTCCATGGGTAAAACCCTAATCCCAACAACGACAACTTGAACCCATACCCACACCTAACCTTAACCATAAGTAACCAAACAAAATTTTTAGTTTTTTGATTGCATTCATAGATTCATATAAAATTGAGTTTGACACTGCAAAACAGGTTTTTATCATTTGATATGATTTTTTTCCCCCAAATAGATTAACTTTTTTAATTCAACCTATGTAATTTATAGAGCAGGCATGCAATAACTTTTTACACTAACAAAACTTCATGTCATTGTCTTTTGTTAAATTTAAATTAATATTATTACTGCAATCCAACAACATTTTCTTTCATTGTTTATGAATTATGGAGTAGCACAGTAGCCTCACATCTCCAGGAATGTAACTTTGGTTCCCACCACAGCCATTTTTTTGGAGTTTATATATTACCTTTGTGTTTCCATGACTCTTTTCCCAGGGATCTTCTAGGTCAGTTGCTCATATTTGTTGGTGACAAAAATAACTATTTCCTTTTTGGTATCCTATGCTTTACAGGTTTCAGGTAACTTAAATCAGTGGTTACTGTGAACACATAACCTTATGATGGAATGAAAAATCCATCCATCTTATGCATGGAAAGTTGTCGTCACAAATTACATAACCAGGAACATGTTGCTACCCATTGCTGATATGTTTAATCTCACCTAAATACTAAAGTGTGAGTATGTCATAGCAGGATAGTGAAGGAAAAGTTTGCATAACTGAAATTTAGTTGTAAGGTTTTTTTTCCCAGAGAATTAGGCACACCTAGGGTGTATCCACTGCTGTATAGATATTATGTACAAGAATTCACATGCAATTCTTGAGTTTGACTAAGAATACAATTCAGGAAACTACATTTTTGATGATTTTGCATGCCAATAACTAGAGGTCTCTGTGATTGGAATAACCATACACAACTATGCTGAGACTTGAAATTTCCCACTTTTTATTTAGAGTCACCTGAGGACTGTGGTATCCTATGACAACTGACAATATCCTTTGCAGCCACAGTTTTATGGCAGTAGATCATAACATATTGGTTGGGTCCCTTATTTGTTGACTGATCATTTATATTTTGTAGTTGTAGTGTAGTTGTAATAGTCATCTGGCAAGGCTATCATCGTTTGCGATCTAAGTGTTAAGTAATGTTGCAGTAACACCAAGTGATGAGTTTATGATGACCAGTAAATTGTTGTTCCTGTAATTTTACATATCACCATAATGCTGGCTAGATGTCTAGGTAGGTAGGTCAAAATAAAGACATTCTTTTAATTCCAAAAAATGCCTCCACTGCTACAAAATCTCAACACCATCTTTGGCTGCTTCACTGGAACTCAGGGGCCTAACTCAACCCCTGAAAAACAACCCCATACCATTATCCCTCCACCAAATATTGCTTTTGGCACAATATAGTCAGGCAGTTAATGTTCTCCTGACATCCGCCAAATTCAGACTCATCCATCAGACTGCCAGACAGAGAAGCATGATACGTAACTACAGGAAACTTGTTTCCACTGCTCCAGAGTCCAGTGGCTGCATGCTTTACACCGCTCTTTTCTACACTTGGCATTATGCTTGGTGATGTGAGGCTTGCATACAGCTGATCGACCATGGAAGCGCATTCCAAGAATCTCCTAGTGCACAATTTTTATACTGGGATTAAGACGTTTGGAACTCTGCAATTATTAAGTCAACAGAGTACTGGCTCCTTTTTCACACTATGGACTTCAGCATTTGGCGACCTCACTCTGTTACTTTATGTGATCTGTTACTGTACTACTACTACTACTACTACTACTACTACTACTACTACTACTACTATTGAAATTAAGAATAAAGTCAGGAGGAAAAGGGCTGTGTTTCCCAAATGGAAAATAACTAATGATGTCGGAATAAAGCCAGAGTATTTAAGTCTACAAATAATATTAGACGGATTGTTTTGCACGGGTATTCACTGTAGAGGGCATGAGTAACATACCAAGTCTTATTACACACACACACACACACACACACATGTAAACATATCCTTATGGGGACCGCTCATTCATTTCTATAGGGAAAATGCTAATGCTAACTATGACAACCTTAACCC
>JAODUD010000095.1:18551583-18565796 GCA_026784285.1 Stomatorhinus walkeri | reverse complement strand
AATCCAAGTGAAAATAGTAGACATTTATCATGTAATTTATCATGTCTGGACAAATTATGCATATTGCTTGATAGAGTTTGTTTTTCTGCTCATGCTCTCTCCAGTTGCTTAGGGATTGCTTAACAACGGTTCTTTTGCAGATTTTCAACTCAGGAATTTAAGTGGATCAATTGCTGGCATTCAAATTGGCTTATTCTTTCTTGACAACTTTACTGCTCTTGGTAGGATTAATTATAAAAAGGTTCTAAAGATAAGACAGGGTTGCCAACTTCGATCAGCTGGCTGGTGTGAGATTTTCAGTTCGAGACAAGTCTGCACACTAACAAACATATTGAACAGTTTTATTATCTGTAGGGTTTGCAAACTACCCCAATGATTTTGATGAAGCTAGTTTTAGGTTTATAATGGAATAATGTAGGTTTGCCGTAAGATTTCTTGCATGAGTATGAGAATGTGAAAGTGTGAGTGACAGAATTGACAATCCCGATATGACTGTAGGGGCACATGCTCCAGGGCTGTAGGCTTGATAATTGTCCCTTTGTGTATAGATCTTACGTTTTATCCCTGTGTTTGCATGGATTTCCTCTGGGTATGCCAGACAAAAATCATATGGTTACATGAATTCACTTCTCTAAAATATCCTTACTATATGACAGGGTGAGTGCCCTCTGATCTACTGTCATCCTGCCCAGTGTATCCCTTGTCTTGCAACATTTCCAAGGATATGCCAGAGGATCAGCACAACCTGTAATGAATAAGCAGTCATAGATAATATATCATCCAATTATGTTTAGAGTTGCAGAATACTCAGTCAAGCTAACAGGGAACGTTTCTAAAACTTCGGCAGAAGTTTTTTGAAGGTCTTCTCAAAGTCGACAGAGAACCTTTTTATTGTACCATTAAAGGAACGTTATTTCCATGTTTTATATAAAAGGTTCCGTCGGCGTCAGCATGATAAAATAGTATTTTATTATAAAACAATATAATATTCGATATAATTGCGTTAAAAGCACGTTGAGGTGATACTGCAAACGCGCCGATTAGCCTTGAACCCGTGACTTTTTAAGTACCACGAAAGTATTACGCGCTGCTCTACCATATCCTTCATTTGCTTTTGATTATCAGGCATAGTTGTAGAAGTGGTTGTAGTATAGTGGAATCATTTTTCTAGGAATGTGAAGAAATATGGAAACTGAATGTTTCCAAACCTTAATTTCAACATTCGGTTAACATCTCTAAAACGAAAAAATGTTAGCAGGGAGTACCCTTTTTCCATTCATTATCTCGTTTTATTTACATGCTTTAGTATAGATATTGTCTTATTTTTACACAGGAAGTCAGATAAATATTGAATATGATCATATTTTTAAAACAGCACCTTAGAACTTTTTCACCATTAGCCAGGAGAAGGGAGACACTTCTTTCCGGTCCCTTCATTCATCTTAATACTTAATACTACTGACACCACTGAAATTTTCTTAAATACCGTATTGTCTCGAATATAAGTGTGTTTTTCTTTCTCTCAAAAACCTGCATTTAAAAACTCAGGTCGTCTTGTATTCGAGAAGTAGAATTTAAATGTCATTATGCGCATGCAACAGTAGATGGCGTAAATGGTCTGCTTCCTGGTGGTACACTTCAAATATAATCGGCAGAATCGACATAGAATAGACTGTTGTATGACCAGTGATCACCGTTTCGGCGTCTCACTTGTGTACGGCCCCCGAGGCAAACTGTCTCATTTTAAAAACATCTTTTAAATGTAAGGTTTTAAGGTAAACATATATGTAGACCAAATAGACCAATTTGATCTTTGTTTCCTTTTCCAGAATTGCAGCATTATGCACACAGTCAACCAATATTTGTAAATTTTATATATATGGATTTTTATATAACTTGTTTCCCATTTAAGTTGATTCCCTTTTGAGATTGCTTACAAGTGAATTGTTAGACTTCATAAGGAGCAAGACAACATCAGACTGTTACTGAACTAAATTAAGGCCATACATCCACTAGCCACATATGCCTAATCCATTCCTGGAAGCCTGCCTTTCTGTTTGTGTTTGATATATTACTCATGACTATGAACATTATAGCTGTGTGGCGAACAATATGCACTTCTTTCTCCCTCCAGACTGTTTTTACTTGGCAGACAACTTTTGCTTGTTGAAGCAGGACAGAGGGAGAGAGAGGATAATAGCAGTGCGGAGAATGCCAGATGATTCGATGCCAGACTTGTACTCTTTCAGAATAATAATTACAAGCGACGTGGTGCCCTTCATGTCTGCCACCTGTCCAAGGAAAATGACCGTGATTAGTCAGCAGGAACTGAGGAAGTTCAGTATTCCAGTTCACCCCTCCCTCACCCCATACAGCTCAACACATGCCCAACAGCCCCATATTCCAAATTATTAAAAAGGGGTAACAAGAAGTATTCAATGCTTGTCTTTATTTATTTTACTTTCCGAAGCAATATTTATAATTTTCATGTTTTTATAGTTATTTTTTTTACATTTTGTCTTTTTTTCCCCCTCTTTTAGTTTATGAAAATGTGCCCTGTGCCTGGTCAAGAGCAAACAAATTTCAGGGCTTGGGGGGGGTGGGGGGTCAAACCTATAATTTTACTACGTGGCTATGAGCTTGTTTAGAAGGAAATTCCGTATCTTGGATGTACTATCTAACATAAGAGAACTGCAAAATATCAGCAGAGATAAGTGGAACTAATTGGTATGAAAACCAGAATCTCTTCATTTTCCCTCCAGATTCAATGCCAATCTTCACAAATGATGTTCTTACTGTTATAAAGTAGCCAGGGCTTGGCTCGCTTAAAGTTAAAATACCTATTCTGGACTGCAGATGGGGATGTCAGCTTAAAGTAAAGGTCTCTAAAAAAATTAAAATATGTAGATCAAACCCAGGTTTGGATGCTGCATATCAAGATAAATTATTTTAAACACTTCACCTATTCTTTGATTTATGCAAATAACTCAAAATCCTTGAAAATATTCAACTACAACTGAAGTTAACTGAAGAACTTGTAAGTAAAGAATAACTCGTTCTTTTCCAATAATCCCTTTCCAAATACAATTGCAATAGTCTGATGGCATTTCTACAAAGTATAGTATTAGAAGATGTATATCATGGACACGATGGGCATTGGACATGGAATTACATACAAATTTGCTCACGCAATCACAAACTGGAACTGGGCCCAGGAGGAACCCACGTGACTATAGAGAGAACATGCAAACACCACAGGCAGAGTTAGGGTCTTATTCAAACATGAGGTGACAGCACTAAGCCAGCAAAGCACACCTACCTACCTGTAAAGGTGTATTTCTACAATTATATATTTTGAAGTTTCTTAAATGTTATTAAACGTTTATCTGTTTCTGAAAAACCACGCAAAGGTTTAATTTTTTTCCCAGAAAGTTTCTTATCATGTGTGACATCTGGCAATGTGAGAAAACCACAAACCTACAAATTTTGACTATATTTAAATAAAATGGATTCTGGAAGAAAGAAGACCACACGCTGCATAAATTCTAGAAAAGTCTGTGATGTTAATGAAATATCTAATGATAAAATTAGTAAACTCCTGTGTACTAGTTGTGCAAAACTAGAGTACTCATTTAAATATGCTTTTCATGAACCTCAGTGCAAAACAAATACTGTAAGTGAAGGTGTAAGAGACGGTCTTTTACATGTTTAGGGAAAGATTAAAATACATTATTTTTGCTGATTCAAAGAAAAGCAGACTTTGCTATATTCAAAATTACAACATGAAATATTGTTTTGAAGTACCAATAAGAAATCCATTGGTCTAACATTTAGGATTAAGATTAAGATAAACTTTATTGACTCCAGAGGGAAATTCTTGTTTTTTAAAAGTAAAAACGATTTTGGGGGTGAGAAAAAAATGTCAGGCTGTATTTGATCTTCCTTTGTTTTTTGTCATAAAAGCCTGGCTGGGTCGCATATCGCAGAGGTTACAGCTGTGTGTTTCTCCCAACTTTGGGCTTGTGGGTTTTGGCAGTGTTACCAGTTCTTTCTAAATGATCCTCTCAAACTGTGTCGTATTGGACAAGGAGCATTGATGAACTGCAGTCTTTGGGTCTTTCCACAGATTTTCAGTCAGGTTCAAATCTAGGCTTTGGTTGGGCCTCTGAAGGTCATATGCAAACTAATTCCAAATTCATTCCAGCTTGCATGGTCTGAATTGGTATTATGATTTTGTTTGTTTTGTCAGTGTGAAAAACGAATCAATTCAATCCATGCGGAAATAAGTCCATAATGCAAATTTTCAAAATAGGTAGAGAGATGTGGATATTTTCCAACCATGCTCTGCATGCACTTTAAGGCTTCTTGTGTTGAGGTGAAAAAGTTTTAATTTGTTTTCAATGTCATATAAAATGATGACTATATGGTTAGACCAGTAACTGTACAGAAACATCATAATGGAATGTTTGTACATAATTTTTTTAGAAATGTGGTGGGAAAAAGAGAACTGGAAGGTACAGGTTTACTGACAATTGGTGATGTATGACAAGAGTGGGCATGCAAATCTGGAAATTATGGTGAAAAGTGAGAGAAAAATCAAGACAGTCCACATGTGGATTTGTCACATCACTTGTGATTGGAGATCAGCTAGGAAGGCTGGGTTGCTGCTGGAAGAGGTGTTGATGTGGGATGTCCATCCAGTGGCTTGTGTGCATCCCAATGCCCCACTGCAGTAAAAGGGACACTGTACTGAAAAAATTGGCGCCGTCCTTTGGATGAGACATAAAACTGAAGTCCTGACTCTCTGATGTCATAAAACATCCCTGTGCATCTTTCGAAAGAGTAGGAGTGGTACCTTAATGTCATGGCTCAAATTGCCCACTGTGGCCCTTTCATTTCTGGACTCCTAATCATCACCTATATCTAATTCGTAAAGTCCACCCTGCCCCTTCGCCACCTTTGCTACTCCGTGGTGAGCATACTGGGGCAGAATGGTTGCCGTCACGTCATCCAGGTGGGGGCTATACAGCACTGGTGGTAGAAGTGGCTCTTCTTTGCTTCTGTAGTAAAGCACTTTTGGTGTCTTGAAAAGGGCTGTGTAAATGTATCATTCATTCATTCATTTGCATATGGATAACCCACACATTTTCCTCATTCTTTATATGATGATTATCAGAAGGAAACCGGAGTCATTCTTGGTGGTAGATGTCTTTGAAGAGTTTTGTGAGTGGTAATTTTCAGATAATTATGATCACACATATTTTTCTTTCATCAGCTGAGAGGTTTGCTGTAGCAACGCTGATGTCCCAAATTCACATGATTCAATCGGCTTTGTCAGTTCTTTGCCTGGCATTGACCTATGCAATGTAAGGGTACAAAGAGAGTTTATTGTGAAGGTATTTATTAATTTCTACCATCCATCATTCAATCACTTTATCCTAAGTAAAATGAGAAAACTGTTTAGGTAATAGAATAGAATAGAATAGAATGCATTTTATTGTCACTATACACACATACAATGAGATTAAAATCAGCTCCTCCAGTGCAAATATGCATGTAGAACACACAACAAACAATAAATAGTGCAAGAGGTTCTGCAGTGCTTATATACATATGGAAGAATTAATAACTAAACAGGGTTTTTTTAAATATATAAATATACAGTGTGATATGCAGTGTGGGGTATTGCACAAGTAACTGGCTTAACATAATTAAAGTAACTAAAATTGCTTATTAACCCTATCTGTCTGTGATACTATATTTAAAATCAACATGCATGACGAGGGAATGAAATGCATTTATCTGTGTTAGAGGGGTTTTACCTACTATATGCTGAGGAATTGGATCTTTTAAATTCAATTTATTTAAATAATAGAGTTAATTCTGACTAGGGGAATGTTATGCACATTTCAACTCCTATTTTGTAATACAGTAAAAATTAACTGTGACCAACTGTAAATATTGACTATATTTCTGCCATTTTAGAAAACCTCAACTGGATCAGCTGCAGGCATCACGTGACATTAGTCTGACCTGGAACATGTCAGGCACAGCATTTAGCAAGAGACAAAGAGGCCACATATCAGTTACGAATCACAATCCAGTCTAAATGTTTGAACAATACTTATTGTAATACAACCTATTCCTGGCTTATGTGCCGTATTTATTTTATTATTCACGTTTTATTATAAATATCATGCGGGTCTTGATAATCCAGGACAATTACTGGAATTGTAAAGTTTCTAAAGCTCTCTCCCTTATATTTGTACAATAACACTGTATAAATGCATTTTATAAGAAAGGCCATTATGCATATTTATAGGAACAGCCAAATGAATTTAAATGAATGTCTTTGGAGTTAAATTTTTTTAAGGAAAAGACAAAAGTTCATAAAGGTCACTGAATTAACAAACGAGCAACACTTAGGGTGCTTTGGTGATCAAGGATAGGCTCACAATCTCTTGTTACCAGTCGGGTATCATGTTTTGCTGTCTTGATAATCAGGGCTTGCTTACCACTTAGCGGTGTTGCTGCTGGGTGCTTGAATGACACCAAGAGGCAAATTCTGTGTACTTGTGGAACTTCATCCAGTGTGCGTGAACAGTGTGCATCCCATTTCATCAAGCTAGCTTAATGTCCCTGTATGAAATGCCAGACAAAGAAATAAATTAGTAATTACACCTCTAGACACATTTCACTGTCTTTCTGGGTTCATGTCTGCGTCCCACACCTGCCATCCCAGGCGTGCCCTCCCAGTGACAAAAGCTGCTTTCGTCAATGTAAGTAAGCAGGAGTGCTGCTTCACACGGAAGTACTCAGGGAAATACCTTCCCAGTAACTTTATTAAAGCTCTTCTGTAATTGTATTCAAGGTGAGAGAAAAATACCGTTCTCAGTTATTGATATTTCAGCACTGATGTTTATTGAAAACACATTGAAACGGTAACATATTTCTAGCATACTGTAATGTCACAACTTCCTGTCTAGTCTCCACATAAGTAGGTTCTCCATAGAGTGTACTATCTAACAATGCTTAGTTTGTGGTCATTGTCGCTATGTTTTTTCATATACCAGAAAGATTACTCAGCAGAACCTTGTGTTTGCATTAGCACAAAGCACCAGGGTGTGCCTCTCAGAAGGCTGAAATACCAGCTGTAACTCAGATTACACGTGAATGGTTAAGAACAATGCAGTGAATAAAAAAATGCTAAATTCCTCTACTGTATTCGATTTTATTACTTAAATATTCATACTTAGACTAATTATTTATCGTTTCCAAATTATCTGAGAATCAGCTCTGTGATACCAAGCTGTTGTTTTTGAAAGATAAGAATCCAAAACAACCTTGTGGTCTATCCAGTTTGGCTGGTTTCTCTTGCTAAGGTTGGATAACTTGGTTAGGGCAATAATGATAAACAGATAGCATTAGAATAAAAGAAATGACTTCTTGCCATTTTGCAAAGCAAATTGTGCTTTTTTAAAAAAAAAAAATAGTTTCCCGTAGTTAGGTAAGTGTCCCTGTAAATACAAATTCAAATAATATGAATAATAATAAGGTTAAAATATAAAAATTAACTACTTGGTAACAATCTAATGTTGAGAGTCAAAGAGTGCTGAAAAAAATAACTGCAGTATCTTATATCAAATTCCCTGAAATTGAACTTGGAAATGCTTGGTATGTGAAATTTCCAGTTTGCCAATGAGATTCCTAAAAAGAGTAATATTTTGCTATTTGTAAAATAGACATAATACCAATGTTATAATACCATGTATGGTAGCAAAAATATATATTTCCTTAAATTGTAAAATATATGACCCCCCAATTACATGTTAATTTAATTTGTTAATTTAATATACAAGTTATTCTTAGAATTTGAGTCATTACCTGGGTGTAGGTCAAGATCTTGATTAGCTGCCATCTGTTGTCTGTTATTATTTTCCCAAATAATTAAAATATTACTAAGAGCCTTCAGTTTTTCCAAAGAGGAACAATGAATTGCTCCTGCTTTGTGATTAGATTGTCCATCTGTCCATTCCTACAGAGATCTATTTCCCATAACTGTTTCTCCAGTTTGCCTCATGGTGATCTGCATCCTGCTCTTTGAAGCATCAGGAAACATGGGTCCCCTGCATCTCAATCTGTCCTATTTTGGTAAAAGCAACTGATCATTAGAAACAGTTATGTTTCCTAGATACCAAAATATCCAGAATATCAGGCTGAGGAATATTATTATAGGTCCAGTCAAAACAAAGAATTCCCAGAAAGTGAACGAAGCAAAAATCCCCAGGAGAAAGATGACCAGACCACCAATATCAAAAACTAATGCCAAAATGAAGAAGAACAGACATCTCCCACAGTACTGTGAGAGTTCCATATCAGGCAGAGACAAGACTGCATCTGCTAGATAAACAGCCCAATCGGAGAGATTTCAGTTTGGCACACCTTGTGCCTTTTTAATCATACCTAAGCTATGAATGTACCAGAGACTAAGAAAAGAAACATGGCTGGTCCCTCCTTGTTTCCTAACTCCACAAAAGGATTTGTTGTGCAACTCAGTCTGGAAAGGATGCAACTAAATTGGGTAATGACGTGAGGATGATGTTGATGATAATGGTGGCACGGTGGCTAGCACGGTTACCTCACACCTTTAGAGACTAATGACTTGCTGAGTCATTGTGGGGTTTCCCCCAGATTTTCTGGTTTCCCCCCAACAGTGTTAGGACATGCTAAGGTCAACTGGAGTTGCCAAATTGTCCGTAGGTGTGAATGGTGTGTGTGCCCTGTAATGGGCTGGCATTCCGTCTTTGGTTATTCTGTGCCTTGCTTCGGCGATAGGGTCTACATTCCTCAAGTGTGTATAAAAAAAATGCATGGAGGGACATGAATTTTTTTATTTTAATATTAAACATTTTACATATAATGAAAATATTCCAGGAACATCCAATGGCATACAAACTGAAACACAGCGAAACGTTTACTGTGTAGTTAAGAAAGCAAAAAGAAAAATGACCCAACCCTTGCTTTCCTGTCATAGTACTGTTACAACCAGGGCCATTTAAGAATATTAAGTGACTGTGGGCACTGGCACACATGACATCACATCAGGTGGCTCTCGATTTGCATCTAACATTTACAGAGGCAATTCAGTGAGTGCCATATTAAAAGATCAAAATGCAGTCACATTAAATGCATTAGATATTAAATCACATTAGCTTATTAAAAAATACCTAAGGCGGAGCTTATGGGGAGTACAGTACCTCTGCTTGGTCTCCCTGGGGAGATGGTGCCTCGGACCAGGTTACGACGTGCCAGAGGGCTGGCTTGCTGCTCTGAGGATGTGTTTTCTCAATGTCAAGTACATCACATAACTGTTTTATGAGATCTGATTCTGTCGACGATGATCACCGTGAATCACTTCTGAAATTCCATGTTGTCAGATGCAGTCCTTGCAGGTGGTACACTCATCTTCTGCAGGAAACAAATCCGTTGGTTGACAAAACCAATAAAATAGTAAAGTGGTAAATACTTGTGGCCCTGTGATGTAATGGGCAACTGTGTTATATTTGTTGCAGTCTCCTGAAAAGGCTGTGTTACTTCAATGGACTAGAAAGGGGGTCATTTACGTGTAACAGGTGAGTTTCAAGACTGATGTTCAATAAAACATTCTGCGAACATTACCCTGTATATTTGTGAGAGCCTTTGGAATCAGGGTTTCAGGAATCAGTGGTGGAAAGCTCAGGTCTAGAAAGTACAAATCCAGACCAGGATTCTCTTTCAAACAGCCAGCTGAATACAAAGAGTCGCAGTCACAGAGTGCTCAACTGTTTGGTTAAAACAAAATCTTGGTATGGATTTGTACTTTTTGGACCCGAACTTTCCAACTTTGGCAGGAATCACAACCTGGTATGTGATTTTATTCTGTGGGACACAATTCACGTTCCTGTAAAAAAAGATCCTAATAAATGGCTAGGGAATTCATGCCAGAGATTCCTCAACATGGCAAAGGTCTGATTCAGCTGATCCAAGATAAGATTATCAAGATTATCAATATTACAAGTGTCAAGGAGTGCAACTTTTTCTGGAAGCAGAGACATTTGTTGCCCAACTGTAGTTCTTCAAAGACAGTTCTGGAAGCCTTTTATAGTACCTATGCTAGACTATGTACTTCTTTTTGAACACAAGCTACTGGGGAGGTGCTTATAGCAGTAGCTTGCTGATTGGTTGACCACAAGCACTGGTGCTAACTTGGAAGTTACGCAGAAGTTCAGAAGAAGAAATGTAGGGGTGCAATAATTGAGTAGAGGGAATTATTTTTGTACCCCAATTAGATTGATCTGCTGGCCAGAATCATGAACATGACGTGGGTCATTTAAGTAAAATATAAATAAAAGTCCTGTTATGTTTGCGATCAATCCTTCAAATAACTAACAAAATGACATTAATTTTCCATTGTTTTACTGTGGTGGTGTAGTTTTGTATGAAATTATGTGTGAAGTTTAACTGACAGACTTTTTGTGTCTCCCATACTTATTTAGCACAAAGGTCCCAGTTCCTGTTGTGTGGTGTAAAAGTGACACAAGAAACTGGCCAGGAACTACAAAAGTTCCAAGTCAAGACAGCCCAGGGGATGAGATTCCATAACTTCAGTGTGAAAGCACTTTTAGTCATTGGGACATCAGGAGATTTTTAAAGCTAGAAGGGATGGATCTGTAAGTAATCACTGCCTACCCTGTTGCCTCTGATCTCAACATGGCATCAGCATCGATATGTTGTTCTCCATGCTGATAAATGACGCTGTCATCGTAAACATTCTGGTCAAGTATTCATTGTGCTCTTCTCCTGGTGGAGCTTTGTGATCATCTAGAAAGCAAAAGAAGCTGCCTGGCAGCCCACACAATAACCCACAGTTCCCAATCGTAGGTAACCCATTTTATAGTAGTGAGGAAGAGTGTACGATTGGCACATGACATGGTCTCTGAATCTGAGTCAGAACACTATAGAGATGGAAAACTCCTATTGCCTAGTCGTGCAGTAACACTAAGCATTACTCACATGATTGTGGTGATGCTGATGTTAATAAACCTGTTGCACTGCCAGTCACGTAAAGGTATAGCAGATACAATTATGTACACTATATAATACTTGATAATTAATTTTTGACCTTTTTAATCATTATTTAGGCAATACCATATAGCCTAGTGGGTAGTGGGCTATACCATCAAGGTTTGTGTGAGTACACTATGATGTTCTTACAATGGCAAAATAGCCTAATAGCGCATTTCTCACAATGTATTCCTGTTGTTAAGCAATGCATGACTATTGATTCTGGTAAGTGAAACTACACTGTACATGCACTATATAGACAAAAGCAGTGGCACACCTGGCCATCACCTACAGGACCTTTTCTGACATCCCATTCTAAATCCATACTTATCAATATGGAATCAGTCCCCACTTTGCAGCTGTGACAGCTGCCACTCTTCTGGGAAGACTTTCCACAAGATTTTGGAGTGTAACTGTGGGAATATTCACCCAGTCATAAAGAAGAGCGTTTGTGAGGCCAGGCACTGATGCTGGACATGAAGGTCTGGTTGGCAATCTCCTGTCTAGTTCATCCCAAAGAAGTCAGAAGAGAAGTCAGGGCTCTGTGTGAACCAGTCAAGTTCCGCCACACCAAACTCACCCAACCATGTCTTTATGAACGTTGCTTCGTGTACTGGGACACAGTCATGCTGGAACAGAGAAAGGCCTTCGCCAAACTGTTCCTAAATACTGAGAAGTAAAGAACTGACCAAAATGTTTTGGTATGCTGAAGCATTAAGAGTTTACCCAGCCCAGCCCCTGAAAAACAACCCCATACCATTATCCCTCCTCCATAAAACTTTACAGTTATAACAATGCAGTCAGGTAGGTAATGTTCTACTGGTATATGTCCAATGGCGACGTGCTTTGCTACTCCATCTGAAAATTGGCATTGTGCTTAGTGATGTGAGGCTTGCATGCAGCTGCTCGGCCATGGAAGCCCATTCCATGAAGCTCCTGGCTCACAGAGTTTCTGCTGGGGTTAATGCCAGAGGAAGTTTGGAACTCTGCAGTTACTGAGTCATCTGAGCATCGGCATCTTTTACACACTATGCACCTCAGCCCTCCTCTGCAGTGTGACTTGACCTGGTCTGCCACTTCCTGACTGAGTTTCTGTTGTTCCTAAACGCTTCCACTTGGCAATAATACCACTTACAGTTGACCATGGAATATTGAGCAGGGAAGAAATTCCACGAACAGACTTATTGCAAAGGCGGCATCCCGTGACAGTACCATGCTTGAATTCACTGAGCTCTTCAGTATGACCCATTCTTTCATAAATGTTTGTAACCCTGACTGCATGGTTGGGTGCTTGATTTTATACACCTGTGGCAATGGGTCTGAATGAAAAACCTGAATTCAATGATTAAGAGGTACTTTTATCTACCTTAATATCTACTTTATATAGGCTATATATTTATCATACCAGTACTGCTTTTACTACACCTATATGTTAGTATTATTTTAGTTTTTTGTGTTATTTAGTATGATTCTGTAGGTTATTTTTTCAGTCTGGAATGGATGGTTATACAAATGACGTTAGTGACTTACCGCTTGACACCTTTGAGGAATCACTGGCCTGGATCTGGGAGCTCAGTTCCCAATTAATGTTCTCCAGTCATCTCCAGCGGAGTACTGAGCACGTATAACTAACTGCCTGATATGTATCGCCACTCCACATTTTTGCTCCCTCCCAGCTCCCAGTAGGAGGAAAAAATGGACTGTTTGGGGGTCCCCAGGGCCTTGGATGAGAAACACTGGTTTATATAAACTCACTAGTCAGATTTCTTCAGTGCAAGGTATAGTACGTTTGTTATCTACTAAGTGTTTTCGTAGCAATAATTGTGTCTAATCTGATCTACCCTTTTATACCGACCCTTTACCTAATTTTAATGACTCTGATTATTGGATTACAATTTTGGCTTTTTTAGTCCGGTTTTGGTTTTAGACTTTCAGCTTTCTCAGACCCTGATTTTTAGATCGTATTTTGAGTATGTGTGCTTTGAATAAGTCATGGATCCTTCAGCACCTGGACCCCCACCTTCCTTAGAGCACCATCACAGAGCACCATCTTTCCAACAAGTCAGTTTGCACAGTTCATTTGCAAAGTACTAGACCTCACAAGAGAAAGAAAGGGACCTGATCACCCAGTATCAATACCCAACATAAATGGCTGTAGATCCCACCAGCCATTTTCCAACATTTATGGCAAAGCCCTTTCAGAAGAGTAGAGGCTATTATTGCAACAGGTGACCAAACAACTTCATATTAATATCCTTAGATTTGGAATTAGATGCTGGACAAGCTGGTCTATACATACGTTTTGCCATATAGTGTACCTGTACTTAGACTTAGAAAAATGGCAAACACAAATGAAATTAACATATCCTTGATCTGTGGCATGATGCATGCCAAATGTAACTCTTGGATCATGATATAATCCAGAATACCCAGAGAATTACATATGATGTTTCTAGAAATCACCAATATGCCGAACTCTAGCCAGATGAGAGAGGCAAAGATAAATACACTCCACTACATTTGAGGGGGATTGTGTCTTTAAGGCCAGTATGATGTCTCTCTCTCTCAGATTAATAACAAAATGATGTTTCAAAATGATGTTTCAGCAAAATGTCCCAACCAAGGAATGACTGACTAGTGTTCCTAACTTGTGTGAGTAAACACTTCTTCCCCTACATGCATGGTGATGGATGTGGCCTCCACCATATCCAAAGATACACATTTCATTGTGAAGCTGTTTCCATTTTTTCGGAGAGTCGGCATATGCAAAGCTGTTTCCATTTTTTCTGAGTTGACACAGACATGTGTAGATTCTTAGTGATAATGGGAATTTTGTAGCTTGTATCAAAGGAAGTCTGTATTGCTGTATCCTCAATGACAGTAAAAATGTAGGAAGTTGGTGTGTCACATGCAAATGATTAGGGCACCCGTTAAAGGCTTTTTCCTGTTTCAGTAGACAGTCTTCAGTATCTGGTATTAGATGTTTCTCTGAGGTGGCTACTCAGTGGTGTTGAGGCTGACACGGTGTTCCAGAAAGAACATAAGAACATAAGAACTATACAAACGAGAGGAGGCCATTCGGCCCATCAAGCTCGCTTGGGAAGAACTTA
>JAODUD010000095.1:18537450-18549612 GCA_026784285.1 Stomatorhinus walkeri | reverse complement strand
CTGAATTAATCACAGTAGTTTATGTGTGAATCTGTTTAAGGACAATTCAAATAGATTTTTAAGCAAAAATAAATAAATGACTTGACTTGTATTGTTATAATTATTAATATGTAAATATGACCAAGGGCATAACTTTGATTTGAACACTGGGAGGTTGAAGTCTCTGCTCATTTAGGCGGATACGTGATTATTGGGGGGTTGTATTAGCCGGTTTTGATTATTGAGGTAGTTACAAACCCCCCGCCCCCCTTAATCTATGCCCATGATATCCGCTGATATGAAAAAAATTGTTGTGATCAGATATTTTGGCATCACATAGCCCTAGCTAGTAATATTACCCAGTAGGCTGTAATCTAAGTCAGGTGATCACCGTTCCAACTGATCACAGTTCCAGAGTTTCATAAATTCTCTGAATCTTTAAACCACTCAGGATGTTGTTCTTGTGCTCAGTGACAGGAGTTTCTGAAGATCAGTATATAAAGATGGTTGAATTTTACAAGTCAGGGGAAGAATATTAAATAATATCTAAATGCTACCTGCTTGTAATTTCTACTCTTTGAAATGTCATAAAGAAATGTCTGCTAAGATGAACTGCTGAAGTCAATGCAAGCTTTGGAAGACTAAGAATGTAATTGAAAGATTGATGGTTCAAATCCCTGACCAGCAAGGTACTGGCCCCAAGAATTACTCCCCGGGTGCTGAATTAGCTGCCCCTTGCTATGTCACGACGTCACATACGGGTTAGATGCGGAGGACACAGTAGGAGTGCATCAGTCCAGTGTGCTTGCACAAACATAGTCTGCATGTAAGAGTCATCAGACGGAAATCTAACCTATGATCTCATCACAAATAGCTACATCTGAAGTATGCAACACAGCATTTATATAAGCCAGATGAATTTTGGCATCAGGTACTGTGGTCTGATGCAATTAAAATGTAACCCTCTGGCTCCAATCACTAAAGGATTTTTTTTTTCAAAAGAAGCATTTTAGGAGAAGAACACCTTCTCAACTGGGGTAGCGCTATTATGCTTTCGGGTTGAGTTGCAACCAGTGTCTCAGGAATTATTCTGTGGGTAGAGGGAACAATGGAGTATCAACGGATCTGGCTTCTAATATACTACAGCAAAAACCTGGATATTCCAACAAGGCAATTCTCTAAAACATATCTCAAAATCAATGATGAACTACTTTAAGAAAAAAGATTAAGGTTTTCAAATGACCTTCACAGTCCCCAGACTAGAATACTATTGAAATGTTATGCGCAGACCTCACACATGCAGTGGGAGTAGGATTCCTAAAGCAAGTACAAAACAACTGTTAGCTGCATACAGCAAACATTTGGAGGCTGCCAACGGGGCTGTTATTAATACTGCCTGATGGGGTGGCCAAATTTTCACACATGCAAAGCTGAAGGTATTCTCTTTATTCAATCTGCTAAATTCAACAAATAGTAATGGTGCATTCAAATCAGAAATGCGTCAGGTTGAAGTTTTTTTTCAGTCCACTTAAATAAAGATCCCCATTGTTGCTTTCTCCATACCATGGCTGATCAGGTCATAAGTGATGGTTTCAGAATGAACGGTAGCTGGGTGTGGTGGAAGGGAGTAAAGCCATATCTCTTTCCAAATGAATTAGGATGAATTGTTTGGGCCAGTAGACTGAAATGCGTGCTGGTACCATTTTGTTTTTGTCATTGATGATGTGAAACAGCAGCTTTACATAATATATGTTGATGAAAAATATTATTTGAATTTTTCAAAACAACAATGTACCAACCCTGAACAGAGCAAAAATCTACCCAGACGCAACAAAGTTTGGAAAGAATTAAAATGTAGAATGCTGAGGCACGTATGGTTGGCATGGACTCATTTTACAACAATGGATATTTGTGGCAATTTCAGTAGAGCATTCCTGTACTAGAGAGTAATCAGGCAGTTGTTGAGCAAGTCAGGCTTTGTGGTAAACTTAGCCAAATGAGCAGCTGAGCAAATGTATCTTGAATTCTTCTGGGAAAGCAGCAGCTATTTCTATCTGTCCACAAATGTAAATTAGGTTTTTTCTAGGGTTGGCTATTTACTATTTACTATCGATGGCTAATACCTGCTTTTTCCATCCTGAAATCCAAGGTTGGGGCCATTCTGGAATGCATTCATCAATTCCAATACAAGTCAGAAAATGAAACTGGAGTTGTAATTTAAATCTCCCTGAAATTCAAATTCAATTCCAATTCTGTTCCCTATAGTTCCATTTCCTGATTTCCATAAATGTAGTGTCTCTGGTGAATTGTTACTTATACTAGCAGTTTACTTTGCAAACTAGTGCATTACACAAGGTACTCACATGGTACAATTGGGTGGGAAATACCTGCTGCTGAGCATCAGCTGCAAGTCCTTATCCTGAGAAACCACTGAAAAGAGATACCCAGTCATCAAATGGTCTTCAAATAACCCTTTGTTACCTCCTGAGTCTGACTTCCGTAGGTGGGGGCAGGAGTTTTTTTCCCTGGCTTTTGTTCAGCAGAGGTGGGGTGTGATAAGGGAGTCGTATCAACTGAGTTTGAGAACAGTTTTGTTTTGCCCCAATAAACTGAATCTGGCTATTATTCCTGACTCAGGACTTGTAACTGCAACACGCTTAGTTTCCCTTTCTCCGCCCGACAAACTGCAATACGTTCGGGAATAAGATTCAAAATATAAATCAAAGTGAGATTGTTTTCCAGTGCAAGAGTCACACTGAAGGATTTTCCAAATATAAAAACTTTATTTTATACAATCGTTCTAAATAGACAAAAAAATATATAAAATTTCTGTACACTGGTATTTACACAAGTTTACAGACACATTCACTATATGCAGCTGGTCTTCTCCACTGGTTCGCTGTCCCAAAATGACCATTGGTGGTTCTATATCTGAAAGACACAAACAAAAAATTAAATGAAAGCTACTCCAAGACAGATATGCCAGGGAAACTCTGAATAACTCTGAATAACCTGAAAAACAACAACCACAAATTAGTCTTAAAGGCCAAACCACTTTATTTAACACAGTACCATATTATTTCTAAAATGCATTGTGCGGCTCAATGGGCCAAGGCTCTGTGCCTGTGATCAGAAGGTCGTCAGTTTGAGACCATCCTCGGCAGATCTGTGGGTCCGTGAGCAAGGCCCTTAACCCCCAGCTCCCTGTGAAGTGGCTGCCCTTTGCGGCCAGCTTGCTCTCACCTACAGAGAGCGAGATGGGGGAGGTGAAAACCATGGGTATCTATTCCAAGTATCCATTATTATTATAGTAAATGAAATGCAAAAATACAAACATTTTTAAATAGAATATCAAAATTTGGTCTAACAGTAAGATTATCCAAAGACAAACGGCAATATTTTTTCTATAATGAGATAAAATAGCTACTAAATAAACACCGAGAGGCACATGGTAACTTGGAAAGAATTATGCAACCTAGCAACATCAGAAAACAAGTCTTAAAAAAGTGGTTGTTACGACAGACACTACATGCAGAGCTGTTGAGGTATATTTAAATTTGATTGGTGTATAGTTTCACCCTGAAACCAAAGGAGTTGTCGGGCTGCTTAAGAGGCCTCTGCCCAGGATCCTGGTTATATCATGCCATCCTGTATTGTGAATCCCAAGGAAGAGCTCTGTTGGTAATTACACCATATATGCAAAACATTTACTTATATATGCATTTCATACATTCATCATTATCAGTAAAGCAATGATTTTTTTTAGATGAGGTTCTATAATATGCTACTTTTCTCGGTTTATGGTAAAACATGGTGTATTTCTACTGGGTGGTTAACTGGTTTTACCCGTATGTTGTTTCTTAACTGTCAATATGTTGAACTGGCCATTGGGAACTTTTTTATAATGGAGAATCTGTTGTATTGGGCTTAGGTCACCTAGTTTCCATGACAATCGCTATTGACATAGAAATATAGCCCACAATGTCTGGAAAAAGTGACCTCCCTCTATAAAAAGAATGGCAATTAGTTATAAGAATAGGTGTGGTCAGCTTTGCCCTTACGACAATATCATGCAGCATAACACTGTTGACCTATGGTGGTGGCTCGAAACCATGCGGTGTTACTTTTGTGTTCTACAGTGGAAAGCAAGCACTGATCAGAAGTTATATACAGCGTTGTCAAAGAGCAGCACAAGCAAGTGCAGTACGTGCAAAGTTCCCTGTGACATCACAACAGACAAATATCATTCAGGACCTCAACAGAAACCTATCAGTAGGAAAAAAAATACATATTACGTTTCACCCTTCCGATCTTTCATGGGTCTTATGAAATGTTAAAAGATTTCCATCATGTTTCTCTAATATGGAATATACGACATTGGTCCTCAAATGTTTTGCCAACATTAGTAAGAAGAATTATGGCCGTCTGGCCATCAATCTTCCAGTATAAATATAGGGTCCAAGGATTGTATCTATCCCATGGAGCACAGGGTACAAGGCAGGGGACACAAACAACCTGCTTTCATGCACAGACTTTGGGCAATTTACTGATTTACCTAACTGCATGTCTTTGGACTGAAAGGGGACCCTGAACCAGAGTCAAGCCACATAAGTGAAGAAACACAAACCCCACATGGAAAGCAGGGGGGGGGCAGTCTAAATCCAAACCAGGGAAGTGGAAGCTAATGTTAACCCACAGTACCACCATGTTACTCAGAAAATATTTGTATTTTGCTTAATATGTAGATTTGCCTCATTAAAATGCATATAACATAAATGGTTGCCACGGTAACGGATACCCTAAAATGTAATTGGATATATCACCTAACAGAACCAGCTGGGGGCAAATTTTAAAGTGCCACAAGACTGATGTCATGTTCCCATCTAAGTGATTCCAAATATTTTTTTTCAAGCCGAACTGGATCATGAACCGAAACATGACGACATTTCTGTTATGGCTGAACAGAAACTCCACGCTTCTGCATATCTAATGCAAGATAATTAATATTCCCAACATTACTACGTTTTATTTAAGTCTTCTATGAGGTTAGTTTGACGGCATAATAAAATCCCCCAGAAAGTTAAAATTTGGTGTAATGAGGTTGAGATCAGAGCAGTCCCGGTACCGATCTGCTATGCTCCTGATCCCAGTTTAGTTTGATGAAACAGACAACACAAATCATTATTATACACTAATCCAGCGATCCTTAATTACTTAGTTGAAAATATGTAATATGTGGTTACCTCAAATAACAAACACTTACGGTTAATCCCATGAACTGTGAATAATACTTACTTTTATGTCAGAGAAATTTCTCCACTTTATCCTCGGCAGAATTGTTTAACAGCGCTGCGGAGTTTCTCAGGACTCCCAGCTCCACCGTTTTGTCACTCGGCACGATGTCACTTTTACTGTCATAACCTTCATTATCGTTCCCGGAGCTACTGGCCGTTTCCCATACAATCCGGGACGGAACGTGCACCGGCACTGGCGTGCTCATCGGCTCCTTGCCACTGATACACTTATCCCTGCCTTCCAGCGTCTTCAGCCCGCTTTTGGAGAGCCTCTCGGAAAACTTCCTCGCCCACTGCGCAAAGTTGTCCAGCGTGCTCCTGTCCGGCTCGTCAGCGGCCACCTCCACGTTGCCCGTGTACCACATTATCCACCAGATCAGACTCAGGAAAACGACGAGGGCGCCGGTGAAAATGAGAAAGTCCCCGTAAAACACGCCGTTCAGACGCAAATTCGCAAAAATGCCAATTAGAAGCACGGCTAGTCCGACAACGTCGAAACAGATTGCGAGGCAGAATAAGATCACGCACCTCCCGATACATCTAACGGCCATCCTGCAGCAGGCGACTGCTCGTAAATAACGGAAGGAGCAATAAGTTTAACCTGTTTCTCTGACCATACATTCCTCTTTCCTAGGAGGAAAAAAGCACCTGTCTTGAGAATCACCTTCCTCTGACGTAGGTGTCAATTTAAATATTTAAAGAGCCGAGCCCTTTATCCACACGCCTACTAACGAGTAGCACTACTTGCCAAAGCAGGCTTTGATATGGGAAAAGTACCAGTTGATGTTATATTGCATTATACTGCAGTTAATTAATTTTACGTTTTCCTGCACTTGGAATCAATTTATTATAATACAGATAAAATGATCTGCCAAAAATCACGTCCATGCAAAGTACTAGAAATTATGTAACACGTATACTGATTTAATACATATGATCTTACTTTTGAACTTTAATTTAGTAGCGAAGCAGAGCAGCTTCTGCTTTATCTATTTTGGTTTTGAAATTGACAAAAGTATTTTGTTTTAAAACGTATAACTAAGCAGTATTAGCCAATATTACATTATAAGAAAATGCATATTTTTACATTGTTGAGAAATGTCAACTATAAAAACATGGCCTATATGATATTCCAATTAAAACATGTAGTTAATATTTAAATTTTTCGTATTCAATTGTACATACACAGATCAGTCAATAGATTACAAATTCAATTTCAATTATATTTAGCATTGTCGGCAAAGTTTCTTCAATTCACCTTTCAGTACTCCTAACTCCTCTAAGTGTTAATAATAATAATAATAATAATAATAATAATAATAATAATAATAGCCACATATGCATAGTTATTGTTTTATTGCCTTTACAGCTAAAAAGAAAGAAATGTAAAACTATCATTTGGGGAAAACAGAAGCCTCGGCATAGGAAGCAGCGGGCTGTGAGCTCAGGGTGTTGAAATTCGGTAAGACCAATACATTTTAATGAAGTTCTTTTGTATCATCAGAAACTACCAAAAGCTAACAAGACAACATGAAACATAAGCTTGTTTTTTTTTCTTTAGGCACTGCCACGCTGCCCTGCGGTACACTGACGCTGCAGTGCCATCAATAGCCAGAGGGGGTGCTGAAGCAGCCACGGCACCCCTACTTCCAGCGGTATTTAGCCAGTCTGCGCCTGTCAGCAGCGGAGGAAGCGGCAGAGGAGCGTTAGACCTGGGTGCACCACAACAGAGGGGCGAACTGCACAAATCACCATAGGACCCCCACCACCGTTCAGCACCGGAGTCGTTGTTCATAACAGTGAATCACGCAAAATTTGCCATAATTTACCGACCCCAACCAAATTCTACTGAAAGGGAGCCTCCCCGTGCTCCCCCGTCCCCTCCGCTCTCGTTGCGTAAAACCCTTTCTCCATCCATTGCTCCAGTGCTTCATTTCGTCATGGCTCCTGGGACATTTCGTATATTTACATAACATTTTGCCTTAAGTCAACTGGTTTTTGCATTTTGTGCAAAAACCTTTGTTTAATGTTAAATTTACTTGAATTTTAAATTTCGTTGAGTTCTGCTTCCAATCTTGGCGTATTGTGTGCTTGTGGGTTTTTTTTTTTTTTTTTTTTAAAGAACATTGGGCAGAACAGATTTTGCATTATTTAGAAGAATACTGCTTAGACTTTAAGGCTGGTACCACCAGTACTGGACCAAGCCGATCTGGTGCCCTAGTCTTAATCTGAGGCATAGTCAAACTGGCTGGCAAATTAGCGTCTGCTAAGAAGTTGGTGCCACAGGTGGCCACTTACGTCACCCAATGGACTGACCAGCGTTGGGTACAACATACGACTCAGGGTTAGTACAGACAGCCATGTCCATGGTCTGGTACACTGTAAAATATATTAAATATATACAGCCAGACATATTTTCTGTAATTGTAAACTTAATTAATGGAATGAATTCCACCACTTTGGTTTACAAATAAAAGGTTCCCATTGTTCTCTAGACAGAATCAAACTGAACAATAATCCAGCATTATTAAAACCAGGAAAGAATGGAAGGGCAAAAATTGTTGAACGAGAAAAAAATTCAATTCGTTGTAGTTAAATACGCTAGGTAAATTTAACAGGGAAATCAACATGAATCTTTATGAGGCTGCGTGCATCTTAAAACATTTTAAGAAAATACATTCAACAGATATTTACATATAGAGATCTAGCTACTGGTTGGCTGTATATGATTCTACTTTTATTTTGAGCCCAAAGTTTGCATTGTAAGCTGAACCTGCTTTAAAGTCAAAGTCAGCTTTATTGTCAACTTCTTCACATGTATTAGACATACAAAGGAATGGAAATTACGTTTCTCACTGTCCCATGCACAGACAAGACACGACAAGACATGACGGGACAAACAGTAAAGTGCAGAGGCACAACAAAAAACACACCCTACTACTGTTTATAAAGTGCAGGTAGCTTAAGGCATATACTTTTGGTATAGAAATGAATGTAATAATAAGTGTTTCCAGTATTGTAAAAGTATTTCTGTGCTGACACATTCAATAATAGCAGCGGTAATAGTCATAATAATAATGGTGACATGGGGTGGCATGGTGGTGTGGTGATTAGCACTGTTGCCTCACACTTCTGGAACCTGGGTTTGAATCTCTGCCTGGGTTACATGTGTGTGGAGTTTGCATGTTCTCCCTGTGTCGTTGTGGGGTTTCCTCTGGGTACTCCGGTTTCCCCACACAGTCTAAAGACATGCTGAGGCTGATTGGAGTTGCTAAATTGCCCGTAGGTGTGCCTGTGTGTGTGGATGGTGTGTGGGTGTGCCCTGCGATGGGCTGGCCCCCTGTCCAGGGTTGTTCCCTGCCTCGTGCCCGTTGCTTCCAGGTAGGCTCCGGACCCCCCGCGACCCAGTAGGATAAGCGGGTATAGAAAATGGATGGATGGATATATTTAATTGTGATGTCACAAGGATTATGCAGTGGATGTCACATGATTTTACTGAGAACACATAAATTTTACATTCCCAAGTAATGATTTACTTTTATATTGAACCAGGAGTTCAAAATTAATTTGGAAATTATTTCATGGTGATATCACCAGGATTCTACTGTGAATGTCATGTATAATTCAAAGAAAGAGTTCGATTCTTACATTCCATTAGTACATTACAGTACTATTTTTAAATGAGCAGTTTGGAATACATGCTTAAAGTACCTTGTTATGCCATTACGGGGAATGATACATAATTTAATAGAAAAACTCAAATCACACATTTACCAGTAGTAGTAGTGTTTGAATGCATTGATACATTGAAAGTACTTAATTGTGATATTTTAGCATTCTATTGTGAAAGTAAATTGTTTTTACGTAAGTGCTAATGAAATGTCCTGTGGATTTATTTCATTGTCAATTTATTCTGTAATAAATTTCTGTTGTTTAATTGAGGAACTGAAGTGTTAGACAATATCTGTTGTAAATTAATTTGGAAACTTTAATTGAATCACTTGTCATTTTGATTGTCAGGTTTTAATGAATTAGTCCCCTTAATATTGAAATTTTAGCATGAAAATCAGAATTTAGTAATCATAAACTACCAAAGTAATTGCTATGAAATATACTGTATTGTAATGAAAACTAATGATAACAATATATTTCATAGTGATACCTTGTGTGTTAAGTGCTTTACAGTATAGATTGACAAATCTTGGTGGCTATTATTGTCCTCTGAAGTAATATATGTGGCTATAGTCATAATTTATTCTATTTGACTGAAATTATATCTTGTGCAATATTAAGGTAACTTTGGTAAAATAAATTGTGCAATAAAATACAGGGTGTGGTTCATATGGTTTGTATTGTATTTGCTAGTTTGTGTGATTATACTATAACAGGTACTTTGCACAGTAAATGCATACAGAGACCTCCACGTGAACAGATTTTAGGTGTACTGTTAATAGTGTTGATTTATGTCCAGATGCATGAATGTGGCCAGAGAAAGGCTGCCAGGCATTTGTCAAATTAAAGCTTTGCTATAACACGTCACCTAGCTGTACCCAGTTGGATGCAGACTCAATATAGACCTCTGGTGCCTATTTGCTGTTATTACAGATTTGACACTTGCAGCATGTAACAGAAATCACTCTTTGACTTTTCACTGTGATGCTGCCCTAAAACGCTGCTGGTATTTCCAAAACAACTTGTTCATCTTCACTAAAGCTCAGGTGATAATTTATTATGGTATACTTTGCCAAGTCTGGACATTATTAGCAGTAATTTGATTTGATTAACTTTTCTGAGATCTGACTAGATTAGAAGTTGTTCATACCACCTCTTCAGAATCCAATCCTTAAATATCCAGTTTGAAACCCTTGATGCGTGGTGTACTGGTTTCTTTGTCTCAGAGTCAGTTTCTTCTGAACAGCCAGGTTGCACCTGGTATCTCCATGCGATCTTGCATACCTAAATTTACTGCATTCCCTCTTTCCTTTCCAGTGCCTTTCCAGTTCCTTTCCCCTTTTGAACTGTTCAGCTGCTCTGTACTGTGTTGTCAAAGCTTTATTTTTTGTGGCCAGTGACCCCAACAGCTCCCTCAGCAGTTTACCTGCAGTGCTCACCTTGCAATCCACTGCAATGCTGCTGTCACATTGGCTTGAACCCTAATAGCTGAGCCAGACACATTGTTCCAAGGGCCACATCCAGGTGTTGACTGAAATTCAGCTGCTTGTTTGTGCACCTGAAACTTCTCAGTTTCTATAGAAGACTCGCAATACAATAATTAACACGATAATGGCTTCTTGCATCTTCTAACAGCTTATGCTGATCTGGGTTACAAAGGCGCACCAGGTGCCTCTTTCAGGCAATCTAGGGTTGGGACAGGATTCCATGCCATTGAGGGCACAGAGATAATAATAGTTCCATTCTTCAGTTTTTATTTTTTAAAGGTTTGTTTAATTTTTATTTCAGTTTACCATAGTTTTTGACCATGTGTATTTCAGTTTTTCTTTTTACGTAGCTTCATAATTTAGTTTTATTTTAGGCTAATTTTAGAAGCACTTGGAAGATTTTGTGGACTGGTGGGGGTGCTGAATGGCAATTGATCACTGGGCCTGGATTACATTGTGTTTCCCACCGAATTCCAGTTGGGTACCCCAGCCTGCCCTAGAGCACAACTATAACAAATTCTGCTTATCATGCCCAGTTGTTGAGTAGAAAAATATTTCAAAGAGAGATTGTTGTGTTAAATGCTTGAAGGGGTGGGCTTGCAGATACATATTTTGTGGTTTACCCTTTACAATTCGGTGCATATTAACTCTTATGATCGCTGGCGATGAAATTTGCTGAGTTTACTGGTGTAGACTAGTGAAATGACCTTACATTGTTTTTTATTCTGTGGAAAACGAATGACCGGTCTGCCAGCCAGATGTAATAATGAATTAGAAATATTCTGAGGGTAGGTAATCTGTGAATTCTTCTAAGTGGTGTAAGAGCAGATGATGTGTTTTTAGGTCTAGTGGTGTTAATTTTGAATGGTGACAAACACAAAGACTGACATACACAATGGACTGATCCCAATATCTTAATTTTTAACAAATACTGATATTGTTTTTATTACTTTTAGAAGTATTGCCTGTCCCTAATCTAATCTCTTTGCCATAAACATGGAATATCCTTGCTTATGTAGTTTTGTCTATTTGAGATGCTTATAATAGGCGTCTCACAGTAGATTACAAATGCTCCTCTACTTACAAATGAGATACGTTCCGAACGGCCATTCGTAACGTAAAATGTTTATGAGTCGTTATTGGCTTCCGAAGAGCTACAGTGGTTCCTGGTATTTACCTGAGAACAGGTGTGGCTCATCAGAAGCCAAGCGGGACATAAAATGTACTGGATGGTAGCTCTCCAGGACCGGAGTTGGAGGCCCCTGGTGTAGGAGAGGTGGGAAACATGTAAAACAGAACATGACTAAATCAAACACAGGCAGGGTAAATTAGGAGCAAAAGGTGTAAAGAAAGACTAAAAACTGAAATGCATTAACACAAGGACAGGAAAGGGATTAATCATGGCAGTGTAAGAGGGGCAGATTGCCTCTCCAGTCCCCAGTCCAGAGGACGCCGCCTCTCCAATCCCCAGTGCAGAGGAGCCTGCCTCTTCAGTCCTCAGTCCAGAGGAGCCTGCCTCTCCAATCCCCAGTCCTGAGGTGCCTGCCTCTCCAGTCCCCAGTCCAGAGGACGCCGCCTCTCCAGTCCGCAGTGCAGAGGAGCCTGCCTCTCCAGTCCCCAGTGAAGAGGAGCCTGCCTCTCCAGTCCCCAGTCCAGAGGAGCCTGCCTCTCCAGTCCCCAGTCCAGAGGAGCCTGCCTCTCCAGTCCCCAGTCCAGAGGAGCCTGCCTCT
>JAODUD010000095.1:18520206-18535882 GCA_026784285.1 Stomatorhinus walkeri | reverse complement strand
CCTCTCCAGTCCCCAGTCCAGAGGAGCCTGCCTCTCCAGTCCCCAGTCCAGAGGAGCCTGCCTCTCCAGTCTCCAGTCCAGAGGAGCCTGCCTCTCCAGTCCCCAGTGCAGAGGAACCTGCCTCTCCAGTCCCCAGTCCAGAGGAGCCTGCCTCTCCAGTCTCCAGTGCAGAGGAGCCTGCCTCTCCAGTCTCCAGTGCAGAGGAGCCTGCCTCTCCAGTCCCCAGTCCAGAGGAGCCTGCCTCTCCAGTCTCCAGTGCAGGGGAGCCTGCCTCTCCATGCCTGCAAGAGGACCTGGAATGGGATCCTGTTGGCATTCCTCTGGGACCCACCCTGCTGGTCCTTGCTCTATTCTTGTGCTAATGATAGGCAGGGAGAGAAAAACAAAAACTACAGTGGGACTAAAACAGATCGGTTATACCTCATTGAGGGATTGAGGGATATACATAAAGATTATTATTAACTATTATTATAGACATATATGTATATAAAAATCACAATATTTGGCACATTGTACAAAAAAGATTATAAACAAAAAGAAAATAAAACATCCATCCATCTTTCCTATTTATCCAATAAATGGGGACACGGTGCCTACAATTAGATAGGATGTCACAATAATCTCTTAGCGAGGGCTATGTCACGGTGAGCTGAAAGCATCAGTGTTTACCCTGGATAGGATTCTAGAATATAAAACTAATTATATGATATATTTTACAGTTACATTTCTTTCAAAAATGTTTATGAATTGCTGTACAAAATATCTTAATGGGTAGAATGTTCTACTTTTTTCATTCCTTTGATATTGCATTGTAGTGTTTTACTTCAACCACACGGGGGAGCCATATCCCATAAAATGTTTTCCTACAAAGCTGGTGATAATAATTTGGAGGGTAAAACTATGACCTGGGTGGGCAAAATTAAAATTACATTATGAATATTGTAGGGAATAATTGTTTCCCTCGGGAACAATAATAACGCTAACTGTTTCAGTTCAGATTTAGGTTCAGAAAGCCTTTATTGTAGCAGCATTTCCCTAGCTAAGAGCTGAGGTTTGGGACCGTTCATGGTGCAGTGTTTGAGGGCAAACAGATGGGGAGACTCAGAGGGTGTGTTAATAACCCAGACATTCAGCATTGTAATTATCTTTCCCCTCATACTGCAACAAAATGTAATTTTTTCCCCACACAATAACCCCCATCCCTAGGTTCGATATTCAGTGTTGCCATGCAAACAAGGGCAAAACTTTAAAGGGTTTTTAAGCCAGTTGGAACACAGACTTCTGACTGGCAAAATGAATTCAAAGGTTCTGCTACTTATGTTATTTAACACCTACACACTTGATGTACCTTGGCAGCAGCTGTGCTACCTTGTAAGCTTCCTGCTGTGAGATCTGAGGAGATGGTACCTCTGGCCCAGACTAAAGACAGTGACTGCAGTTCTCATGTCATACTCACATACAAATACAAGATACAACAAACCAAACTGTTTAGCCTGGGATCAAAAAGTACTTTCACCGTGGGACCAGGTAGGATATATCCTTGTACAATCCACTACTCAGTCATTCTTTGAGCCTATCTATCACTGCAAAGATGAGACAAGATGTGTAAGGGTACCTTCCATAGACATTTGATCACAGAGACAAACTTTGTCTGAAATTTGTAAAACTGTTTCTCAAATATTTAAAATGCTGCTACTAATACAAGTTTTTTTTCCCTTTTACACATTCATTTTCCCCCCAGGTCTCCTTTTGTCCTTCTTCCTTTTTTAATAATATGAGGTCATGGGTTAGTCTCTAGAGGGGCACTTCACAGTAGTAAAAATGGTAAAGTAAAAAATGTTTCCCATTGTGGTTTTACTGGGTATATCAGTGCCGTCTCTGCTGGATGAAAAAAATGCACAGTATACAGTGCATCTGTGTTTTCGAAATGAAAGAACATAACACAAATGTGAAAATCTTCATGAAAAATACATGCATGCTCATTTGGTATGACTTGTTATAATCCTTTCATATATGTGGGGAGGCAGAATGTGTGGAAGACTGAGAATCTGATTGGCCGAGGAAGTGACAAGAAAAATGGCAGATTAATTAAACACAGTTGTTTCGTAACCAGAACACAGTTACTCAGTCACACTGCTCTATCATACTGTCTCATCAGTATCTGTCAGTTCTTTTTTTTGCGCAAAATAGGTGAGACACAGAAAAGACAAAAGACATTTGCCTTTTAAACAACCTTTAAACAACAAAATTTTCCAAAGATACAGCAAGCCAACATTCATTTAAGTAAATACGAATTCCTTGGAGTATGCTGTTCAGTTAAATTCTGTAGCTATTCAACTACGGAAGGTAAGAAGTAAGAATTGAGCTTTCCCTTTAAGCAAAAATTACTTTGTCTCATTTCATAGTTAATGAAGGTTTCTTTTAGATAGGACTGATATTACGAGGTACATTTTAAAACACCGACTGGCTATCAGATGTAATTAAGTTAAATATGACACTATTATATATAGTTATCTATAATAGGAATGGCTGAGGTGCCCTTGGAGAGAGGTTTGCGAACTGAGGTGCTGTTGTTCTAGTCATCTAACAAGATGTCAGTAGCTCATTGGAGGTATCCTCTAATCTTAAATTGTTTTCTACTGAGGAAATACACATTTACTTACAACTTTTACTTTATTGTATACACATTTTCTTTATATGAATCTTTCTCGCTTTTAGTTCTATAATGTCAGCTGCAATTCAAGTGGTCATCACTTAACAATGATGTCATCAAAGCACATAAACAACCTGTTAGCCATTTGTCCTACTCAGGATCTCAGGGGCCTGGAGCATATGGGCATATGGGCACAAGTCAGGGAACAACTCAGGATGGGGCACCAACCCATCACAGAGCACCAACCCATCATAGAGCACCAACCCATCATAGAGTACACACTGTCACGTCCGCAGTGCAGACGAGCAGGTAGACAGAGGAGTCGAGCCGTAATCATGGGTAGACGGGTTTATTCGGACGAACCAGGAAACGCGGTACACAACATTAATGACTGATCTGGGGAAACAAACTTGAACGCGGACTAAATACACAAGAAAAGCAGAAAATAAGGCAACAGGTGATCACAATCGGGAATAAACACGAGGTAATGAGTGGGGTGTGGCACACAGGAGGATCGGTCGAGCAGGGCGTGACACACGCACACACACCTACTGGCAAGATGGTAACTCCAATCCACCTTAGCATGTTCTTGGACTGTGAGGAGAAACCTGAGTACCCTACAGGGACATGGGGAGAACATGCAAACTACACACACAGCCATGGTAGGGCCTTAAACTCATGCTCCAGAGATGTGAGGCAACAGTGCTTAAATGATGCACTGCCATGCCAAGCTGATGTTAATGAAAATACAGTCACATAAAAGCCAAGAATTACCTACTTTAAATGTCCATGGTGTACAAGCAAAGCTAGACATAGGTAGATGCTGCTATATTTAATTCTTAATTATTACACTTATTACCTATTTTATACCCATGTATGGCAACTCAAGTTCAATTAAGAGTCAAGTCTTGGATATTCCAGTCCAGGAAGACCTACAAAGACCTAAACAGCACAGGATAAGATGTGCACTGACAGTTACAAGTGACAAGATTGGGTGGTCATTTTGTGTACTAGTACGTGGACCAGCGGAGGGTGATATGCAGGCAGTGAAGCATGGGCAAGAGATATTGTGATGCACTGGCGCATGGACTGTAGGACAGCAAGATACAGACAGTGATGTTCAAACGTTTAGGGTAATCTTCAGCACTGGCAGCAAGACAGTGTCATATAGGCAGTGATGCATGAGCTGCAAGGGCATTGTGATCTATGAGTTGTCAGCCAGTGACGCAAAGCTAGTAGGAGTTTGTCTTCCACATGAAAAGTGGATTAGGGACAAATAGCCTCTTGAGACACTCTGCAGAGACAGTTGGCCACTTGCAGTTGGCACTGTAACCTCCCACTTCTGCAAACAATACTTAGTTTCCCACTTTCCCTCTCACACACTTACTCATAATTAAAGAACACATTTCATGAATCACACAATATAAAACAGGGTGATTTTCACCAAATATTGTCACCTTTACATGCCAGTTCGCACTGTCTGTCAGAATTGTACATTATTGCTCTTTTATTGTCCACATTTTGCTCAATTCAATGAGCTCATTACTCTCTTTTTGGGATTATAGTTGCTTGCAGGAGAGATGCACCACATACAATGACAGAAAAACTACCTGGGAAGGTTGTCAGCTGTTGATGCAAATAGATCCCTTGTGGCCTTTTTTGGACTCTTTTATCAGCTACTCAGATGTTACCCTGTATCAGCCTTTTCATTTCCCCCTCCTCCAACAGGGACGACTTAAGAGCCATCTGCAGAAAGTGCTTTGTCAGTGCAAAATAAATCAAAATTTCAATGCGCTCCTCGGTAGCATAGCATGAAGAAAAGGGCTTTTAGGAATTGCAAATGCTACCTAAAAGAAACAAAGCACAAGTTGCTTTTCCAGACCCAGAGCATATTAGCATGCAGCACGTTTACACAAGGGTCAGACCCCTGTCCATGGAACAGTTGGGCGATATTAACAGAATATTCTGGGTGGAAATGCAGTGAGATTGAAAAAGAATAGCCCATTTTGCTTTTTTTTTCGTAAACAAAGGTACTGTTCTTACTACAAACAGACTTTCCTTAAATGAAAACTGCACATGGCATTTTATTAGTAGATAAGGAAACGCATTTCTGATGTGCTAGCACGACATGGTTTCACATTTGCATAAACTACTGCCTACTCAGGATTAGAGAAATTGGCTGTTGTGCTGGTTTTAATTGGAATGTGCTGCTGTGCTTAGAATCTTAAGAGGAGACCGGCCATTACTGCCCTCAGAGATGTCTCTCTACATTCTGGGAATGCGAACATTGTTTTTAAATTCCAAAAACGACTCCCAGTCCGTCACAAATCAATATCTAAATATGCCTCAGCAGTAGTTAATCCCACTTAACCGCCTATATTGGTATCCTATTAAATAAAACTAACCTCGAATGAAAAGATCTGACAGAAACATTACATTTTGACAGGTCAGAAAACTGTTATGCCGTGATGGTTGCGGGTTCTCTAAATATTTTAATTCCCTGGACCTCACAGAGCATGGATTGAGTGTTAAAACAGAAATTGCCTGTTGACTCTCAATGACTTGTTTCTGCATTACCATTGATTAGTATGTACGCTGTATATTTTTGCACAACACCATTCTAAATAGCACATAGCAAGAGGGATATATGCTGACAAACATTTGTGTTTTTACAAGCTGTTGCTCCCATAACTTAGGTCAGATCAACATAAGAGACCCAACAGTTTTTTTCAGAGATTATGTCATGATGAGAAGGGCAAGCTCCTCACATCCAGCGTTGTTCTGTTCAATCACCTCGTCACTGCCACTTGATGCCCAGATTTTAATTTAGTGCTCACCACAGTATATGAAATCAATGAAATAGTAGTGTCCGGATCATGAAGAAATGATATATATTCCATATTTTTTTTGCCTGAACTGTATGAATGTGTGCATGTTTGTGTCCTATGATGCGCCGGCTATCTCTCCAGGGAGTTTCCCAGCCTCAGTGCCCTTTGCTTCCCAGAATAGGCTCCATACTCCCCCCCCCCCGATACCGTGACTATGCTGTACAAGCAGATAGAAGATGGACAGATGGAAACAGTTAAGTGAAGAGGTGTTTTAAAGAGATTTTTTTGTTGTTCAAAACCTATTCATTTTTTAAGTATTCCTCTTGGAAAGTACTAAATATGTAATGTTTACCATTTCATGTTGGCACAAAAGATCATTGCGTTGATAGTGGTTAACGTCAAATACTGCACCTCCTAAGCTCTGAATATTAAAGCATAACATGCAGTTATCTTATCCAGCTTGAATGTGAAGTAGAGTAACTGCAACTGTTCCGGGGGTGAATGATAAATAGCTGACCCTGCATTCTGACCCCAAACTTCTCTCCCACCTCTATATGTCTATGCGTGTGTCATAGAAGAGAAACGAGTGATATATATAGATTAATTATTACATTTGCTACCAGTGAACTGACAATAATAATAAAAAATCATTCTATTAAGGCATTTACATACTTTTGAAACATTTCCTTAAAAGACAATAATCTTAGATCAGTAAGATCAGAATGGGGGGGGTAAAATTACAGAAAAACAAGATCAACAAAAGACTTTCATTTTGAAGCTGTTTAAATGCAGTTATAATGGTGAGTTAGTATTAGTTTGAATGACAATTATCAGTATGATTTAACTTTGATATGCGAGTATGCAACGCAGCTTGAATCAAATGAGATTCCCAAGAGGCCAAACAATTGGTGCAGATGCATTGGTCACAAAACTTCATAATTATTTCATTTGTGGAAGGGAAGGGGAATAGTCTCAGAAATCATGACACGTGTGCCTGACATCGAAAAACTGAATGGGCAAAATAGGAGAGTACTTGGAATTTGAAGATCACTAACAGGGACAGATAGACACTCAACAGGGTGACTGGTCTAATGAGTCATATTTTTCATACATCTGGACTTATTTTCATTTGGAGAATGCGAAGGACGCCTTCAGCGCACAACGTGATGGATCAGTAATGCTATGTGTGACCATCTCATGGGAGTCATAAGGTCCATGTGATTGTATAATGGTCAAAGAATATGAGGCCATTTGTCAGGACCAGCTAATAGTGCCCTAATGATGTTCCTATATTCCAGGATGATAATGTCCCCATAGATACCGCTAAACAAATTCAACACCAGGATGAAGTCAGATGCTGACCCCTGACTCCCCAATGACCAGATGTAAACACTATCGAGCCTTCATGGGAAGTTCTCTAATGCAATGTGTGTAAATTTCTACCTACTTTATTCCTCAAAGAACTGAAGGCATTTTTCCCTTTAAAAAACTGAGACTTTGTATGAAACTGGCTGTTTGGAAGATAAAGGTGGCTCCACTTCTTATTAGCTTGGTCATTTTTCTATAGTACTTGATTTTTGCTGGTAAATAAAATTGATTTGGTAAATGCGAGATTTCTGACAATACCCTCTGTGCATTTTGTGTCACTGAAGGCTGCCTGGGAAATATATGCACATTTTGGCTTGGTGTGTCATATGGGAAAAGCTGACATGTTACAGACTGCAGTGATGGGAGTCAGCCACAGCTTGGATCACTGCATTGGGGGTGGGGGGGGGAATTTTGATTTTGACATATAGTCAGATTACTGTCCCTCAAAAAAAAAACAAAACAACATTATATAAGATCTTAAGCTATTTATTCTGTAATCCCAAAGAAACTGAAAATAACCTCTAGCTTTACAACAGCAACAATCATGATGTCTTTGTGAAAAACTTTGACAAATGTACATTTTCATAATCTGAAGTATGTTTTCAATATATTCATTTTTGACTCCCATTGGTCATTCTTGTCTACTTAAATTCTGCAAGCACTTCAGTTTAGGGATGGATGAGTTGGATGGTTAAGCATGCATTTCCTTATCTCCAGTTTTTCTGCCTCCTTTCCATTGTGTGCACAGCCTGGGGGGTAAACCAGTGTCAGCCTCAGCGTTGATCTTTGTTCATGTGACTGTTCTGAAACTCTTGCACCTTTTTGTATGCAGCACAAATTCAAAATCACATGCTAAAATGTTCAAATTCATGATGCCATTAGAGGACATCCCTTTATTTAAAAGGAAGATCTTAATTATTTGTCTTTTGGTGTCTTTAATTTTGTTTTCATTTGGATTACATGCTGTCCTTAAATCACAGAATCTACAGAAACACAACCAAAACTAGAGAGAAAAGAAGTGGCTTTTGAGAGTTAAAACAAAGAGGGTAGTTCTTTTTGACTGTGTTTCAGCTGCTCTTGTATTGAAGTACACGAGGTGTTGTAAGAAAATCTCTGGAGCAAAAATGAGAATCTGAATTAAAAACTGGCCTGTTGTGTGGATAAATGTCAAACTGGATTGGTTCAAAATGGATAGGAAAATCATTCTTAAGCATGATGCATAAACTGTTGCAGAGGCTCTCATATGTGCCGATTTTCCAGTGCATACCCATCAGCCGTTCACATTTGAAATTATGGAAGCGCATTTATAACAGTAGCAGTGGACTAAAACCTGACAATCTAAAGCTGTTTTTCTAATCAAATATCTTTAGGCAAATTGATTCAACACTGTCTCTTTATTACTTTTAGCATTTCTGGGGTAAACATGAATATTAATTCAAATTGGTGCTTTGAAACATGTAATGAAAAGAACTTGGGGAGCTCATCAAAAACAGAGCCTGTGCTATAAAAGGAGTCACTTTCATCTGGAACCCACGGGCATCTGCCATACTCCAGTATATCCAAACTGCAAAAAAAGTGAAGTGAAGTGGCCTATTCATGAGTCAGGAATATGATACTGTACATATTGAGATGTCAGATTTGTGAAATTTCTACATTCATCGTGTGCACAGCTTTAAGTATCTACTGGAAAGTCCAATATCGATTTTGGGGTGATGATCAATGAATCAAAAAAATGTGATGGCTTGGATTCACTGAGCAGGCTTTTTGACAGAATCTGTGGTTTTGTTTGGGCTGGACAATCTCTGGCTACAGCTCTGAATAGTCTTTTGTTCAGTCTCTTTCTTCACTCCACTTAACTTTTTGCACCAAACAACTTCTTTTGCTTCCCCTCGAGGAACCTCTCCCCGCAGTCGATGCTTTGGCATTCGAAATAATGTGATATTTTTTTTAAAAGTAGAAGAAAATAAAACATTTGTCTGTTATTATACCCTTGAGCCAGATGTTAGTTCTTAGGCAGTTTCCTGTTTTGGTGATATGAGAACTGCGATGTTTTATACGTCTCTTTAATCATGATTTGTAGGGGTTTAATTACAGCAGTCTAGATTCAGAGATGTCAGCCTTCAAGCTTAAAACTCCAAGCTCGACAACTACAGCCATCAACTCCTTCAGTCTTGATTTCCCAATGGGTCTGTAGTCTTGACATGTACGAGATTCTCAAAACATTGCAGGGATGTACCATCCAGCCCTGTTATCACAATCATTTTGCTTCATAGTACATATTTTGGCATCCTGTCTCTCAGTATTATACTACAAGGTGATAGTTTTTAAGCATTTTTTTGTCAGTTATCCGAACATTTATCATTTTTTAAATCCGGTATATAATGCAGGTTAGCTATCTAATGATGTGTGAAATCTCAGGACCCGTTTCTTCCGGATTTAGCGAGCAAGCCAACAGTCTGAGTTCCAGAGCACAGTATAAGTGTTGTAAAATCATTTTCTGTCTCAGTACATTACCATAAACAGAGGTCAACAATGCTGCAAAAATAGTAATTGCTACTAGTGTCCACTATTCGGCTCTTTAAAGTCAGACTGAAGGGTAAAGTCTTATATTTAATTAGTCATTTAGCTCCGCATTGCAGACTGCATGTAGGTGACTATTTACTGTCGGAAAGACCTCCCTGAATAGGCTCAGATTAATGGCAGCTGCACGACAGTTTCATGTCTTTGTCTAAGACAGAAGGTTTAAAATCATGATACTATTTGCATTTTATCTGAAGTATCTGTCCTTAAATGACTTGCCTGGGTGCAGGATTTATTTTTATTGAGTATTTTAATCGTGTTTTTATTGTTTTATTGTGCCATTCCTAATTGTTAATTTTCTAAAAGCATTTATTACAGGTTGTTATACATGCATTATACCCTACGAGCAATTCAAAGAAACCAGCCTCTTTAAACTCATATAAACCAAGGAAGACCAAAGTTCATGCAACCAGAGTATTAATCAGACCTACAACTTATACAAACTTTTTATTGAATTCTGAATGTGTGTTTTAAAATCTGCGTTTGTGATCAATAAGGCATATATTGTTCTATATTGTCATGATTGTTAGTTCAAATAGGTGTTTGTTTAGTAGTTTGTATTGTTCCATATCAGCCAAGATAATAATTATTTAATGAATTATTACCACTGGCTAGAAGTTTCATGTACATTTTGAGACTTGAACTTAGCATTTCTGTAAAATACTGATGGTGTTAAAAGATATGGTGCAGTTTAGCTGCCCTGAGTGTCTTTTTCTTCCTTAGCACAGGTATGTAGTTCAGGTCTGACTTTGCTCAGCCTCAAATGACCATATAATAAAATATAATGCTCTACCATAAGCCAAAGACACACCTGCCGCTCCACAAGAATAAATGGAAACAGAATGTCTTCAATGTAGGAGCCAGAGGAATTGCTGGTACCTTCACAGTAGCTCAGAAATGTCCTGTTTTTGCTGGCCTAATAGCTGCAAAAAGTTTATTTTGAACAACTGGTTAAATTGAAATGCACATATGAAATGGTCAATGATTACAGCGACTATTCTACAATGATGCAGGGGAAGATGGTGGCTCAAGTGGTAGCACTATCGTTCAGCAATTGTAGGGTTGCAGGTTTGAGCCTTGGTTCCTCCTGAGTCCATTACATTTATTTAACTGATGCTTTAATCCAAAGCAACGTACATTTTGAAACAGCAATTGGGGGTTAAGGCCTTTGCTCAAGGGCCCCACGGTGAAATCACTCTGCCGACCCAGGGACTCCACTTGCGGGCTTCCCGAAGACAAGCCCAGAGTTCTAACACGCTGAGGCACACGCAGCCCCCATTCCATTAAAAGATACCCTCAATAACCCACCCCTCGTAAGCAACATCCATTTTTGCCTTACCTTTGGATTTTTGATTATTTCTCTAATCTTTTGCAGGGTTCTTCTTCCAACTTAAGTGTGAACCGCATATCCTAGTCAAGGTTGTGGAAGGCCAGAGGCATGCTCCAAGCCGCGTAAGGCAGCCGGCTGGGGACACCCTGGACAGGACGCCAGTTCACTGCAGGCCGTGTATCTGCACATGCTCATACACCCACACACAAACACACCCCATGGGCAATTTCCAGAAGCCAGTGAGCCTTGGATGGTGGGAGGAAGCTGGAGTTCTCAGAGGAAACCCATACAAAATGCTTATCGCATTAAGAACTTCACATGTATTGTATTGCATAATGGAAGTACATGCCATAAATAATTCAGATTTGTCTTGATCAATTATAAGTATTTAATTTGCAGTATCAGTGCATAATTCAGCAACTCCCACGCATGAGCATAGTACTGATTTCCTCCATTTGCAATTACTAATGCTCAAATAAAGGTTTTTCATATACGTATTGCATATACAGTACCTGTCAAAAGTGTGGACACTCCAAGCTGCATACAAAGGAGAGTGTTGCATTACATGACCTGGGCACCTTGATCTAAAAACAGTAGAAATTGTTTTGGAGGAAAATCGGGCAATGAGTGTTCATCATATATGTGGGACCTCCTTCAGGACAGCTGGAAAAATATCCCTGGAGAACACCTCATGAAACTGCTGTAGAGGAGACAGTAGGCCCAGTTAGTCTCTGGAGCAGTTGTGGTAAAGGGCAGAGCTTGAGGGCCCAATGGTGGGATCATTCTGCTGACCATGGGACCCAACCCACAGAGATGCTCCCCCATATATGTTGTTTTATAGTTTTGAGGTCTAATTATTCTGAAATGTGCAGAATAGTACAAATAAATCTTTCTATGGTACATGTGTCCAAACTTTTGACTTTCTGATACTGTATTATACAGTTTCCAAGCATACTAGAATTAACAACAGAACTCCTGTTGAATGAGTACAACCAATCGATCTACTTTTCTATTGTTGTATTAGGGGCGTGACGGATGAAGTGCTTTAATTTAAATTTTGAAGCTGTGTTTGTTTTGGGGGTCTTTGAGGGGTTCTGAAAAGACTGTTGCCATAAACTATAAAGACAGCTTTTAATGGCTCCTGGGGTCCATCCTCACTCACACATGCTCAACAGTCACCACATCATACACATTAAAGGGCCGAACAAGGTCCCAGTGTGCGTGTGTGGCTCAAGATACAAGGTTGTTTGTTTTCTCACTGAGACTGGAGTCTTGGAATCTTGGGTTTGAATTTTTTTGTTCAATTCACTTTACAGAATTTGGACCCTGGGAAGTAAGTGAACATGCACACCATGTTGTCATTACCTGCTTTCAGTAAATTGTGTCCATGTTGTTTTCCCCTGTATAAAAATTGTGTGGTGTCACTGCTCGTGTAACTCTAGGGCCCTGTGTTACACTCTTCTGGTATAAAATTAGGGGTTAAAATTAACAGGTTAACACAGATTAATCCATCATCATGATTAATCTGATTAAATTTTTTTACACAATTAACCCATCTGCAGTGCTGAATGACTCAAAATCCCTGAAATGTCTCTGTCAACCCATTTCGGGCAGTTTCGGTGCGCTACGTTTGCCCTGGGAACTCGTATTCCGAGTTGGATTCCGAGTTTTGAAGCCGGAAATGACGGCATGCATGCTCCCGTTTCTCAGAGATCCGAGAAATATCTCGGAGCAGCACAGAGGATCCCGAGTTCAGAATCCAAGATGGTTGCGCCTTTTATCAACAGAAGGGAAAGTTGTAGTTTTATACTGTTTAAGCACTACTTCTCATTTGTGGCTCATTAAATTGGTCGCACACACTATACCGTCCAACTTATCTGTGGATGTGTTGCTAAGGAGTTTTATACGTAAAGCACCGCACGTAATGTGTTATCAACTGATATTGCTAACAATGACAATTAACCGGGCTAAAATTGGATGTCATGATTAGTCGGATTATTTGTATGATTTACGGTAGTTCTGGCTAAGTGAACGAAGATAAAGACCATTTAAACTGAGGTACCTTAAATCTGACAAGTTGTCCGGCTAAGCAAAAAATATTTTTGCTTTTTGATATGGGTCCATGGTATTGCACTTCTGTGGCAGATGGAACGCATCCGAATCATGTTCAAGATGTTCAATAAGCATGTTAAGTGCATATATATATATTCCCTTTTTTCTTGAGTCTGTTTGCTCATGCAAAATGATATGCAATTAATATAGATTAAAAATGAATGATATTTAATCGTGATTAATCGAAATTAATCCACAGCAACCCCGTGATTAATCTGATTAAAAAATTTAATCATGTGACAGCACTAATTAAAATCAAACATATCTAGACAGTGAAGCAGAGCCTAATGCATTGCACAGTGAAGGTGGCATCTGGAAATATTTAGCTATTTATCAAATTTTTTTTTTTTTGGTGAAGAAATTTTGAGTCAAAGTTCCGATGCTTTCAAAGGCACCTAGAGCTTGGGAAGACAGTATCCAAAGAAGGTGGGATCTCCACTTTTTTACACATCATGCATTTCATGTGAATACTTCTGCATTCACTGGTGACTTCTGTTTAGAGTTGCTGAAGGATCATGCCAGCTATCATTAGTCAAGCAGTCATATTCATGAAGTACTGCCACAATGGTGTGTGCTTGAGGAAAAGTCCATTAATGCAATTTTCCCACTACCGTGTCAAGTAAGAAGAAAGCTAAACAATTTTGTACTTATTTGTTTTTCATTGCAATCAAGAACTTAGAAATAAATTATCCATCTATCCATCCATCCAACCATCCATTTTCTATACCCGCTTATCCTGCAGGGTCCGGAGCCTATCCCGGAAGCAATGGGCACGAGGCAGGGAACAACCCTGGACGGGGGGCCAGCCCATCGCAGGAAATAAATTATATGGTGGTTATTAACAGTAAATATTGGTTGCTAAAACATTAACAAATATTTTGGCATACCATTTAATTACTGTCAGGTAAAATTTATAATTAAAAATGCATGACAAAGTAAAAATACTAGAATAGAACAAAAGTATTACCATATGACCTACCATACCAGGTGTCAAGTCTGAATTCCAGTTTCGTTTTTGCTTTTTTTTTAAGACAATGATGAAAAAGAAGAGCAATAGGTAGCTTCTATCCTGACAAAAATCCCAATCCAAGCTGAAATGCCTCATCACCATCGGGGAAGAACCATAAAGGCACCCAACTCGATGCCTTATTTAAAATGAAAAGTCTTAAAGCTAGACTGACACATGCATTAAAAAGTTTCTCTAATTGAAAGACCCTCCTAATGCAATCACTATGAATATTATATATAGACCTTTAAAAACTCCACAGTCACTCACAGTTTCATAGTATTACCCCGAAGTTATTCCAAAGTTTGACATTCATTGCTCAGATATGCAAATATAAAGTGTTTCCAGACTTGCACGGAGGTTGAAGCAGCTTCAGGTAATGGAGGAACTTTCATGCAGGACAATTACTTGCCACCTCTGATACCCCCAAGAGGTTCAAGACATGTGTTGTCCTGATTGTGACAATCCTAGATTTAACCATCAGGAATGACGATCAAAACCTGCCAGGGGATCTCCGCATGTTTCCCACAGTTGATAAAACATTTTTGTTAAAGATTAAGAGCAATCAAACAATAAAAAAACAACTTTTTAATATTTTTGCACAGGTGAATGTCTCCCTCAGAATCAGTCCAAAAACCCTTGTAGACTTTGATAATACCATCAATCTAAAAATATGTCAGTTTTTGTGTTGCAGCATTTTATAAAGGGAACACATACAGACAGTACAGAAAACCTTATTTTTTGCTCTTAAAGTAAAAGACACAAGCCCCAGGAAAGGTAAAGTCCAAACTGACATTTGTCCATCCATTCCAATATCTGCCTTTCCAGGTGATGGCCACAGCATCTAACTCCTAGAGATGAAAAGTTCAGAGAAACAGGGGAAGTGCAGGTAATGGATAATTTATGAATTATAGATATTGTACATAGAAAACATTTTAGAAAGTGACAAAGCACCAAAAACGGGCAGGTGGCAGCTTTTTCTACACCAGGCAGAGAAATATGGGAGAGTTATAGGTTATGGGGACTGAAGAAATGAGGGGGAATGTGCAGAGAGATGACAGATTAAAGATAAAGGACAACGGAATGGTTAACACTAGTAATCAACCACAAGGCTTCTGGAGCAAACCAAAGCTCTCAGGGTGTTTTGGTGAATGGAACTAAGTAACAGGGAGGAAACGAGGTGAGCAGTAGAGTTAATGAATAAGGACGTGACAAAAATAAAAGGAAGTCCTGCAAGACTGCGGCATGACTAATCAAGCTGAGCAATCATAAAGTGCTAGATGAGGGTCTGTTTAGAATATGTCATTAAAAGGAGCAATTCCATGAATATTGTATCAGTATAAGGAGCAGAAGGAACCAGAGAAAGAGATAGAAGGACAGGGATATTGGAGTGACCCCCAGCATCTCGGCAGAAGGGGAATTATGCCAGCTTGTGCTGTCCCCTTTGGTGACAGCCATCTGGGAAGTTAATTGTTATGCTTTGTAGGATTCCCAGAAAGACATTATACATTTACTCTAGTGAGAGTTGGTAATCTTATTACTGCTCAGCCAAAGAAACCTCCACTGTCAGGGGCGCAGGAACCGGGAGGGATGGGGGACACGTGAACCCTCCAATATTAAATTTGTATTTGTACATACCCACCCATAAAAATAGACCTTCGTATTTAAATTATTAACACTAGAAAGACTGACTGGGTCAATTGACCCAGTCAGTCTTTCTACGTATATACTGCTGTAAAATACTAATTTCACCAGCAACTTCATTTGTGTTACCATGTTCTGTTCAAGAATGATAAAAA
>JAODUD010000095.1:18499095-18515960 GCA_026784285.1 Stomatorhinus walkeri | reverse complement strand
CCCCCCCCCCCCCCCCCCCCCCCCCCCCCAGACGGACACTGACAGGAATCATGATGTTCATGTGTTTCTTTTAATGGCAGCAGTCAAAAAAAACACATATTTTTCTCTGCTTTTTCATGTGTTTGACGCGACATATTTTCTGACGCGCACTCACTGCCCGCTGGTGGGAGTGTGCTCACCAAGGTGTGCGCGCATGTATCGGGGGTGGAAATGCGTCATGCGCAATACAGGGAGCAGAGGAAAATTATAAATGCGCGACCATGTACAGACAAAAATGGCAAGCTGTTGTGTAAATAAGATTAATAACATAAGGCTATTTAGTTTGTTTAATAAAAGGACAATGTATAGACCTGTTCTGTAGGAAAGATAACCTTAAATGACATCTGTTGTGATCTGGCGCTATATGGAAAATAAAATTAAATAAAATTAACTTGACCTTCAAAGGGGAGCGGGGCACCCCCCTAATATAATGGTAGGGGAAACACTGAGTTGACAATTTCCTTTCTTGACGATATAAATGTCTACTGCTAGCTATGAAGAGAGACCAATATTCCAAGCATAATTTTTCAATATTTTTTATTATTACAAGCATCTTATAAAAATCATATTTTATTAATAAATACAGTTCATGTTATCACCAGAGCATTATGATTTTACGCAAAAATGTATGAGGAAAACTTTTTTACTTTTACTCAGATAGAAACTCAATTTTTCGCATGAAACAAAACTGCATATCCTGAGTAAGAATTGCATGCACCCTTCCACCATGAAAACTAAACGTTGAGCCAAATTGGATCCTAACTCCCTAAATTGCATTATTAATCAATGTTGTATAGAAGAATATAGTCCATGAAATAATCCATGTTTTAATATTAGCAGATGAGATACTGTGCATTTTGTTCCTCATATCCTAATGTGCCCCCCTCCGCACACAAACACACATACACTGATGAGCCAAATCATTTTGACCCACATTAAGGTTTGAGTTAAAGTTAAATGGGTGTTGAAATGGCTAAGCTGACACAAACCAGAACAATCAAAATACTAAATAGTGTTTAAAATGACAGGATACCCTGAAAGTGTGTTCCTTTACATAAAACAACATTAAAATTTGCCTCTAGTCAACTGAGTAGTATCAGTGCCAAACTAACATCAATCTATTCATTTTTGGTACCTGATTATTCTATGTTGAAAGCTATAGGCAGAAGGGAGGGAATAACCACACATTGCAGGGCACACTCAACACAGTGTGGGAAACCAGAGACATCCCCACAACACAGGGAAAGCATGCAAAGTTCACACACATGGAACCAGGGTAGAGATGTGAACTCTAGTCTCAGAAGTATGAGACAACCATGCTAATCACTGAACCACCATGCTAACACTCAACATAGACATATTCCTTCACATTTGCTGAATCTGGCCTGTAGGACTGTGATCTCTCTTGAATGACCTTAGGAATAATATTGTTGTCATGCAGTATGAGTGAAATCGTACAAGATTTTGCCAAACTTTCTTTTGTATTCAACTACACATTTTAAATAATATACGGATAGCATTATGTGTCAAAGTGGAAAAATTAACATTCCAGTAATTAAAGAAATAAATTATATAAATATTAAATGTACATTTGTACAGAGATTAGTTGCTATGTGGTAAAGTTGATATGTGGTTTACTGTACTTTTAAAGTTCAACCCAAATATTTTAAGATTTGAAAATGCATACTTCTTTATTTTATCTTGTATTTTAAACAGAACTGAGTCGAAATAATTCTTTACATAATGGAAAAAGTAGAAGTGCAGATTTACAAATTATACTTTTAAACTAATGTCCTTAAATTGATTAGTACTATTTTTATTGTTATTCCATTTCATAGAAGATGGTGGCGCAGGAGGTAGCACTATCGTTCGGCAACTGTAGGGTTGCAGGTTCGAGACCTGGTTCCTCCTGACCCTATCAAAGTGTCCTTGAGCAAGACAATGAACCCCCATCTGCTCCTGGTATGCAGGTTGGTGCTTTGTATGGCAGCCTCTGCTACCGGTGTGTGTATGGATGGGTGAATGTGAGGCATAATGTAAAGCGCTTTGAGTACTCGTAGGAGTAGAAAAAGCGCTATATAAATGCAGTCCATTTACTTGTTTCCATTGATATAACTAAGTTTATAACATTTGCCTGTGAAATGTTTTTTCTTCTCCTACATATATAAACAGCTAATATGGTCATCCACTTTGGATATTAGTAGATATGACTGATCAAATATCCATCCATCCATCTATCCCTTTTCATACCACTTTTTCTGGTTTGGGTTTAATCATCATAATTACAGCGAACTTCATTTTTTCATAAAATTATGAATTTGCTGCTTCTTAGTCTTTCACGTCCAGTTTACTGGTATCACAGCATTCATCCTGCCTGTCCTGGAATGTGCTTCTCTTTAATAATGGAGTGACATAAGCAATCCATATAATTCATAGTGACAACAAATCTGTTCAATGCTAATATGTGTTTTCTGCATGAGGAAATTACTTAAAATTCATCATGAAATGGAGGTAACTGAAATTAATTGTTCTGTCGCACAGATTGTGCTTTTAGAGCTTTTAATAAACACCTTTAATCATCAGAGAATTACAATTAGGTGTATGCCCCATTCTTTGTTTCATTGATTTACTGACATCTGCAAAAAGTAGCTAACTTAAGCTGGTGCACCATTAGTTCGGGCAACACAGGCAACCATGTGCAAGGAAAACAATGCCAACAGAACCTGCAAGTGCTCTGAGAAAGTGTGGCAGTAATCCATAGCTCCGCCCACTACCCGCTCCAATTAACATATATTTGCATGTTGTGATCGTGAAAACGAAATCACAAAGTAGGAAATGAAAAGCCAAACTGGATAAAGAAAATGCAAAAACGTTCTTTTCAAACTATCTCGGGTTAAACAACCCTTTATCTAATGGAAACAATAAGATTCTCTACAATTGCAACATTATCAACTGTTAATGATTTGCAAAAACAATGCAAAAAATTTTTCCTTGTGCAACACATCCTAAAACATACAAGGAGCTTGATCTGCAGTGCCTGCACTTCTGGAGACATCTTCAAACCCCTCCAGCTAAAGAAATAGTTTTTGGAACACTTTCCATAAGTGTATTTCAGCTCAAATGGGTAAGTCATACGGGCACATATGAGTTTCATCAGATGAGAGCATGCTTTACTGATATTTTTGCAGTCTGCCAATACCTCCGTGTCCTCAATCACAATGGCAACATCGGTTTCATCACATAGATCTTTAGAACATGCAGAGTGTAGGTGTCTTCCATGTCATCCCTGCTGACATCCTGCAACATACTCAGAACATAACAATTTTAACAGCATAATATCTGTAATTTTTTTCTCTCTCTAATTTTGCACTACTGCCTGCTGTGTTGCAATATCACTTTACTATTTATCTGTAAATTTCATCTGCCGTTGTAACTTTAATTGCGCTTAAATACTACTGTTGATTACAATGTAACAAACACTAAAATGTATTTCATCCACAAAATAAATTTATTCAGAAGGCAAAATATAATTTGTGAACAAAATCACCTTGGCATTTATGAACACTGATACATTAGCCTTCTGTCCAGGAAACTGCAATGTGCTAATATCAGTTCTGTCCAAAAAATGAAATATTCCTTTTAATTTCTCTGCATGAAAGTGAAGTCTCTATGCTTTCTTGGAAAAAATGAAACTGAAGTTGGTCTTTCTGAGGACAAAATTCAGCAAGACAGTACTAGATTTCATCATTAAATAATGCTTTTTGTGGCACAGAATGTCTTTTGTACAGGAAAATGACACTTGGTGCCAGATATCGACCCAGTTCAGCAAGTCAGAATGTTGCAGCAGAAACTGCTTAGTTCACCTATGTATAGAGTATAGATTTGCCACCTTTGATTTGTAAAAAACCATGACACTAGTTTTTTTTTTTTTTTGGGGCGGGGGGGGGGTGGAACTTACACCATATTTCCAAATATACTTTTAGATTTAACATTTGTATTATGCAACCTAAACCTAGTATCTCCAAAAGGTATATTACCATTTGCAATAAAAACATATTACAGTAAGACGTATTGCAACGCCGGGCAGACCAAGGCACCGCGGAGACGAATGATAACCATGAAAGACGGATTCACACGAAGTGATTCTTTAATCTAGTCTTTATATGGACCGCACTTCAGCAACAATAACACAGCCACCACAACCTATGGAAACGCGGGGAGGTTACGCACTTAACAGTATATGTGTTTTATAAATCTTTAAAAATGTTTTTTTGTTAAATGTATTGTTAAAAATGTAATTGCACGTGTTCCATTTAGAGAATATCAAATCATAACAGTATCCTAGCATGCAATATCAGATTTTTACCAGACTTGTTAGTGTCTTTGGTTTGTTTGCAGTTTGCCTCTCGAAAAAAGAATATCACTATGAATGTACTAAAATATTTTATAAATCTTTTAATGTGGTTTGACTAGTTCGTGTTTCTTGTTTAGGTTTCTTTGTTTAATTCTAAAGATTGCCTGCATTAATTAAATTAGATAACCCCTCCGCTTTAGTTAGTAAAACTCTACCTTTGAGAGATAAATCATGTTGGAGCCAAGCATTACATCAATCTTGTGTTTTTTGTAGAATTGGAGCGAAATTAAGAGAACATCTCAGGGATTGATTCTTGCTAATAACAATACCAAGATAGGTGATGGAGTCCATCCATCCATCCATCCATTATCTATACCTGCTTATCCTACCGGGTCGCGGGGGGTCCGGAGCCTACCCGGAAGCAATGGGCACGAGTCATGGAACAACCCTGGACGGGGGTCTTTTACTGGAATACGATAGAAGGATTAGTACAGTTTCTGAGGGCAAAAAGCTTACATTTCCCAATAATTAAATGAAGGCTTGAAGCATTAGAAAAAGACTTAACTATGTTATGGCTGTCGTCACCTGAGAAGAATCTTTTAAAAATAAAGTAGTATCCTCGCGACTGACTGATAACAATTTCTCTGTCTGCAAATTATATGCCTTCCAAGGGACTAAGTTTAATATAATCACATAGGAGTTGGGCACAGATCAAAAATAAGTATGGGGAGATAGGACAGCCTTGCCTGATACCTCTGTTCAGATCAAATCTGGGAGAAGTACCTTCATGCAATTTAATGGAGCAGTTGTAATAGCTTTTATAAAGAAGGGGCCAAAGCCAAATTTGTTTCAAAGCCTTAAAAATGAAGCCATGTTCAATAGTATCAAAAGCTTCACGAAAATCCAAAAATATAAAATTATTGTCCTCACAAAAATCTGAATAATCAATTAAGTCTAGAACAAGCCTAATGTTACTGGATATATGTATTTTACACATAAAGCCAGTTTGATTTTCATCAATAATGTCACTCAAGACATCTTTTAATCTTTTAGCAAAAATTTGAGCTATGATTTTGTAGTCATTATTAAGAAGGCATATTGGCCTCCAGTTGTCAATAAGAAGAGGATCTTTGTTTGGTTTAGGGATTAAGGTTAAAAGGCCTTGGGTTAATGTAGTAGGGAGAGATTGCTTAAGAAGACTTTCTTTGTATACATTAAGAAGAAATGGAGCTAGCTGTCCTGCAAAAGCAGCATAAAACTCAGCAGATAGACCATCTGTACCTGGAGATTTATTACGTTTGAGCAGACGAATTGCAGTTACGACTTCATCAAGAGTTATTGGTCTCTCACAGGAATTCATCTGATCATCCTTAATCATTTATGTACCAGTAATTTGCCTAAGAAAGCAGTCAGCGGTGTCCATATATTATAATTATATTTATATAAATCTCTGTAATACATGGAGCAAAAAGATGAAACCTTACGAGGGTCATCAGTTATGACCCCATCAACATTAAGTTTTCGGATAGAGTTAAGTTTAGCTTGGGATTTCTCTAATTTAAAAAAGCATGATGTGTTGTTCACCTTCTTCTAACCATCTTCTCCTTGATCTTATAAAAGCTCCCTCTGCTTTACCTTTAAAAATATCATTTAGTTTATTTTGGTGTAAAGCTCAGTCTATTTTATCCTCATCAGATAGGTTCTCAGGTAAAATCTGAGTGAGAGCAGAGATCTTATTTATCACTTCAATCTCCTCCTTTTCCCTTTGTTTCTCCATTGACAAGCTGTAACCTCTTAGAAATTTGGCAACCTCGGATTTAAATAGTTCCCAGTTTTGACAGTAATGATTATTAAGTAAAGCTTTATTCCAATAGTGTTTAAGTGATGAATGCATTTTAAATAACATTTTCATGATTTAGTTATTAAGTTTCCAGTAACAGCTCCTGTATGCTCGGACAATATTCAGCCTACGGGAAATTTGTAGTGAAATGGCTTTGTGGTCAGTTAATGGTGTCGGTAGTGTATCAACTGTTATAATATTTTTTTATCTAAAAGATCAGGGATTAACCAAAAGTCAATTCGAGATCTGGATGAGCTTGAACTGTTGTTCCATGTATATAACTTTAAGTTGGGATTTTTGACTCCAAATATCTAAATTTTAAGTTAAAGTTAAATTTTCCATAAATGCATTTAAGTAAACAGATGGCGATGGATTTGTGCTGGGTGGCCATCTATCTAAGAAAGGATCAGGAACTGAATTAAAATCACCTCCCACTATTAACAAGAGGTTAGGATATTTGGATAACCTCTAATAAATTGTCATTTTCACCTTTAGAGTTGTATCCATAAATATTAGCAAGAAGAAAGAGTACACCCTCAACATCAACAATCAATAACAAATAAAAATGCTTTACATTTACAGGATCTCTTAAACCCCTGAAATTAAGAGATAACAACGATATAGACAATGTAGTCTAACACATTAATGAACAGTTCACGTCCCCACATGAACAACATAAGTATGGCTAGCATAAATGCAATAGCCATTACTTGCTTCCTTTAGGATTTAAGGTGACCTCCGTCAAAGCAGGACCAACATCTTCAAACGAACTGAATGGAGGGTACACCTCCTTTCCTTCAATCATCACCCGGATCCCTGCAAAGTAAGCTCTTTTTCCTTATTTCCTTGCTTTGTCTATAATGGGCCAGAGTTTTTCTCTGCACGCTCTATCATCAGCAGAGTGATCCCCAGTGAATCTCAGGTGATTATCCTTCAGGAACGTGTTACTTTTGGCTTTCCTCCAAACCAAGTCATGGGCTGATCTGGTGGAGAACCGAATAACGACAGATCTATCTCTGACTATCCTGGTAGTGACCCAAACGATGGGTTACATCAACACAGTCTTTGAAGCACGTACTTGATTCCCCGGTAACAGCACAGGTAATGTCATTCTTGTTTCTGCTCTGGGACACCATGAAGCCTTAGGTTCCATCTGCGGTGATATCTTTCAAGGTCGTTAACTTTCAACTCCACTTGGGACAGTCTTCTGTCATTCCTCTCAGACACAGCCTTGACTGTTTTGGCTATATTTTTAATGATTTGACTTCTGAGTACATAAAGTCAATGGATGTCTTAAAGGCCTCGATATTGTCAGTATTTTTTACTTATTAAAGCCTCCAAACTATCGGAGCGTTCATTAATTAATGCAGCAATGTTGTTTTGCAAATCAGCAAGGGTTATATCACCTTTGTGCTTTTTATCAGCAGGTCTGTCTGGAGTATCTGGGTTGGAGATTGGCAACAACAGCATGAGCTCCGGGCTCACACTACAGTTGTCATGATCCTTAGCATTGACACTGGGAATAGATTTTGGGCTGCCCGTATCATTATTTCCTTTTATCTCTTTCAGTGTGCCTTTTGTTGGGAGTTTTGGTGTAAAGCCAGCATCTTTTCCCTTCCTCTTAAAATCTTGACTAGTCCAGGATATGGTGGAGGAAGCAATAACTTGACCGCTGAAAACTAGCTAGGTTCTCGTTTTGCTAGATAGCTAACCACTCCTCGATGTATACAGTATAAAGGAATCTTAGTGTAGCCAGGTGCTGTATTAGATAAAGTAAAAAGAGAGTCTCCGTTCCTTTAAGGATGGCAGCGGCAGGGTTTAAAGTAGCTAGTTTTGCTTTATGTAAAAGAAAACTAACGTGTTATTTCTGTTTAGTCCCCTCTGAAACAGAACCATTACCGTATATTATTTGGTTGTAGTTTAGGAAAGTTTTTATTTTCCTTAGAGTTTGGAATATCGGTCTTCTGTTAGCATGTTAACAGAATAGACGTGAATGTTAGATGTATGTGAAATTTATGTGAACGAAATTGACTACCTTTTTATATTTTGTACATTTTGTTTTACTTTTCTGTAAATATTCTCAGAAATAAAAGAACCCCAAGAATCTTGTGAGCCTGTGTAATTTCTCCAGGCCACTGTAACACTGAGCTGAAATGTTATATAGCCCAGATGGAGAACGGCGGGGGCAAATAATGCACGGGAGACGAGAAGATGGCGTACTTTCCCGAGTTTATTAAACCGCCTCAAGCGCCGGCACACTCGTCCCCATACATGGGGAGAGAGGGAGGAGAAGGGAAAGAAAAATGTACATAAAACACTCCGCTCAGGTCACAAACAGAGAAGAAGCAAATAAAAGAAAGGGGTACAAGAAATAAAGTTGTCGGTAGAGCAAGTTACCTCTTCGCCTTGTCACCTTGTACTGACGCGCACTATACATGTATGTCCCAGTGGACAATCATTCGCCAAACTACCGTAAATACCCTAGTGGCCGTTACACCACATTAGTATTTTTAAGCACTGAACGATAGGCTACGGGTAGAAGGATAAACTAGGAAATCAACAACTTACATATATATTAGAAAATGCAGTTGGGAGGGGGGTAAAACTGCTCCAATCTGCTTAGCTATGAAAGGAATCGTTCGCCATGGCTGCCATCTTGGCTTGTTGTTTCTGAGAGAAAAACGAACGCACCATTAGTTACACGCATGACGTTTGTATCCCAAGAAGTTCCGATGCGTTATCTGATATTTCTCCCGAATATCACGTAAAGCAGTGAGAACTGGTTTTCAGTTAATTTACCTGGTAAAATAAAGTTTAAATGAATGAAATAAATGCTCTAATAGTACATGTAAGTTACTGGTTTATTTATTGTTAGTTACTGTAATGTTGCGCTGCTTTATTTGTTTCATCATTATCTTTTGGCAGTGCTGCTATTGCAGTCAGGTCTCGCAGACTACGAGGAGTAGAAGTTGTCCGACTTGGCTGCAGTCAGTTTATACTCCACCCATGCAGCCGCCAGCAGATCTCATGTCACGTCAGCTGCAGACAGACCTAAGCCCAAGTCGAACGCAGCCTTGGTTTCCACAGCCCGACTCCCAGCAAGGAGCTTCCCGTGTGGCTCGAGGGTTCCTTGCCGCAAACTGGTCACAGAACACATTAACCAGAATATATTTAAGGCAAGTTTACTTCGTAAGATAGAACACAATAGGGCAGGATCACACGTATGCACACTGATTCAAGAAGGCATTAGGACAAAATGCGTTTGTGCAAGAAGTGTATATAATATGCGTTTAACTAAAATAAACTACTAATAAGTGTGGCCCATCACTATTCTGTTAAGAGTTATTCATATAATTGGTCCAGCACTCTTAAAAGCTGACAAAGTACTAGAGTGAAGCCTACTCCAAGTCTAGTACATGTACTTCATGAGACCAGCATAACAATTACAACACGTAGCCTAGATACATTGAAAGCAGGCATACCTGTTTATTTTTCATAATCCTTCTCAAGATGGCGAGAAACACTCTGTGCTAAGACTCCTTCGATCTCAGTGCAAGTAGCACCGATGTGAAGCAACTCCTTCGCCACGTCGATGAATCCTTGTCCTTCTATAAAAACAAAAGGTCTCAAATCTTGCCACCACATGCGAGCCATCGTGTTCCTGAACCTCATCTTCACAATTTCTGGACCTTCTCGCTTCACAAAACCAGTTATTTTGGCTGCACTTCATTACCAAGCGATCTGCTTCTACAAGTGTGTCTTTACATGCCAATTGTCCCGAGTCAAGTGCATATTTGACTATGATTTTGCTCGTATTACAAGCAGCATAGGGAATTGGTACTCCATCGCACCCTACTCCATCTTACAAACATTTTTAAAGGTCAGGAATCATGCACCCCTGCTGTCCCTGAGGATTTCTGCAGTCCAGCTACAGCAGCTGAGACAGGTACTGTATCACCTGCAGATCGCACACCTTTCAACAGAGTGATTAGCATATGCCCATGGCCCAAGCTCAAGAAGAAGTTAAAGGAAAGTGGTACAAAGGCCTGTACTCACCCTGCATTATTGTTTTCAGGTGACGCAGACTGTGAGGAAGACCCCCAGGCCCCAAAAATCAGATTGGGCAGCAAACATAGGAGGGTCAGACGTCTTATCGGATCCCTACTCAGGATACCGAAGATGCTCGTCAAGGTACTGGGCTTAGTTTTAAGGAGGTAAAATGGTGATGGATTCATTAGGAGTTATTATGCTTCAGGTGACACTAGTCTGATGGTTGGTGCTGGCTCTGTTCACCACAGAATTTCAAGAAAGGATGGGTTCCATGTTCAACGTAAGAGTGTCTCCTACCACCAGACCAAGGGCAGCCCCATATGAATTCGTCCTGTCGCAGCCTTTTTGCAACCTATTTTGTGTTGCTCTTATTGGATATAAATATCCCTGTAACCCTGCACAGGAAGAGGAACTGTGGCTACCATGTGCTCAGATAAATTGTACTCTACTTAAAATGTGCATTCAATATTTTTTTGCACCCTAATGTATTGTTGTCTGGTTATATTTGTATACATCACGTAACTCTAACTATTGTTGCTGTTCTGTTGGCATCGGGACAGATAAAATGTTGATCCCAAGCATGATTTATCCTTTGCTTATATTAATGGTTTTATCCATGGATGCTTCATTTATTCACAATGAATGCAGTTCAAAGATCTGTGTTTTTTAAGGGTATCACAACAATTTCTTAAACTTTATCCAGTCCACGCTCTTCTTTTCTCTCAAGTGTATGCGGAGAGTCTTCCCTAGCTTACTGCAAGTAAAACGCTCCATAACAGAGTGACTTAATAGATAGGCTTGAAGTTATACCCATTTGTAAAATTCGTTCCACTGTGCTGTGCTTGCCACTGCTTCAGACTTTACACCTGAATCTCTATATCTGAGATATAAACATTAAATACACGCAACTGTCTTTTAATAGACAGTTAAGTCCACGTAAACTAAACCAGATATGTTTTTGAACCTTGACCCTTTCTCTTCGTCTGCCTCAGGACTCTTCTGTTTGACCACCATTTCTCTATTGTTCTGTCTGATTTGGGATTGTTATGTCTTTGCTTTACTGTCCATGACCTTGGTTTCGTTCTGTGGCACTTTCAGCAAGTGTCGTTTCTTTCACCTCATTGTGTTCCAATATTCTGTGATGACTTCATATGATCTGGGTTTTGTCTCTTTGCCCAGCTTAGCCAACGCTCCCCACTGCCACTCACATCTTACCCTCCTGTGCGAGTGGGTCACAGAGGATTAGCTGTTCTGTTGTACAGTTCAGTCTGTTTCTCATCAGGTGTGTTTAATGCACTCCTTTCCATCTGCTTTAATGATGGAAGTCTGGTTAGTAGCTTCCGGTTCATGAGCATTTCTGCTGGTGAAAGACGAGTCTCCAGCGGTGATGCTCGGTAGCTCAGAATAGCCAGCTAATGATCTTCTGCTTTTTCTGCAGCTTTTTTCAAAATATGCTTCACAATTTGCACTCGTTTCTCTGCTAACCCATTTGACTGTAGTTAGAGAGGGCTTGAGGTTATATGTTTGAACCCATACTTTTTAGCAAAATCATTGAATTGTGAATTGTGGGCCGTTGTCACTTACAACAGTCATCCATGGCGTGCAAACATGGCTTTTGTACATGCTACAACCCTTTCGGCTGTCATGTCACTCAACCCTGCAAATTCAATGCAGTTAGCATGATAGTCCATGACCAGGAGGTAGTCTTTGCCTTTCAGTTTGAAAAGATCCATTCCGACTTCTCTCCATGGATCATGAGGCTTTTCCTGTGGCCTCATGGGCTCCTTTGGCTGTAGATATCTGTAGCGCTGGCAAGTCTCACCACAGTGTTATACATAAGCCTCAATGTCTCTGTGCATGCCCGACCTGTATAACACTCCATGCAAGTCTTTTGCACTTTTCTACACCCAAATGTCCTTCATGAACTAATCTGACCATTTGTGATGTCATGGAAGTGGGTATGACTATTTTGGTGCCTTTTAACAGAACTCCATCTAACACTGACAGCTCCCCTTTAAGGTGCTGGTATGGCTTTTGTAACTTCATTTGACCAGGAAACTGTATCTGTTCTATCACTCTCCTCAGCTTTCAATCCTTCTGTGTTTCTTTTGCTATCTCCACCCATTTTGTATCTGACACTGGCATTTGTGCTCTAATAGAGTCTACATGGATCTGCACAGCTTCTTCCATGGTGCTTTTGGTGCCAGGTAAACTAGCCCTACTAAATGCATCAGCTACTACTAGGTGTTTGCTAGGTTTGAACTCAAACATTGAGTCATATTTCTGGTGTGCTAGCATTAAATGCTGTATGTGTGGTGGTGCATCAACCAATGGTTTCTGCGAGATCACTATCAGTGGCTTGTGACCTGTTTCTAATTTTACTGCTCTTCCGTAAACAGATTCATGAAACTTTTTGCAGCTGAATACTTCTCCAAGTGTCTCCTTCTCAATCTGCGCATATGAAATTTATTTCTGCATTTATCATAGTATGTGATGCGCATGCAGCTGTATACCAGTCTGTGTCATGCTTCTGATGCAGCATGCTCCTAGGCCAGCTTTGGATGCAGCTTTTGGAGAGCACTTTCTCTCTTTGGTAATTAGTATTTTGCACCCCAAATTTTCATTTACTTTTATTCATTTTCTGACCCGACCTTTGTGCTTGTCTGAGAACCCTGTGTAATCTTTTTTCATGCTGGGCTTTTTCCCCCCAGACTACCACATCACCAATGAAGACACCTACTCCCTCTATTCCTTCAAACAGTTGTTGTACAGTTCTGTGAAAAACTTTGGGGGCTGACCTAATCCCAAATGGTTATCGTAAGAAGCAATGCCTGCCAAACGGTGTATTAAATGTGCACAATTTAGAGCTGTCCTCATCCAGTACAGAACCCAGACAAAGCATCTAATTTAGAGAAATGGCATGTTCCACTCATAGTGCTGGTTATGTCTGATTTGTCGGTAGCCTGTAATGTTCTCGCTGAATTGCTTTATTTAAATGTTTAGGATCTATGCACAGTCTCAGATCTCCATTAGGTTTCTCTACAATAACCACGGAGTTCACCCACTCAGCGGGTTCTTCTATTTTCCTAATTTCCTAATATCCTTCTGTAGCTAATTTTTCCTTCAGTCTCTTTTTGAGTGCAGTTGGCCCTGTTCTTGCTGGGTGTATGACTGGTTCTGCATTATCCTTTAGCCTTATTTTATATTTTCCTGGCAAGTGGCCTATGCTTCTGAACACCTCTTTGTATTCTTTCACCCAGTCGTTGTGCTTATCCCTACTTGTAGTCGCCTCTGTGTTCACTTTTGGTTCCCTTACTGTCACTTTATCTGTATCTTTGACATGGACTGTCTTTATCACACCTAACTGCTCACAGGGTTTCAACCCCAAAATCGCTTGTCTATTCCCCTCTATGGGCACAAACAGAGTGTTCTCTTTCTGCCCTTTGCTAGACAGTGTAACACTGCATGTTCCCTTAGTAGGTATTAGCTTATCATCATATGTTCACACATTTATCTTTTTGTCCCTTCCTTCAGGTTTGCTCATCAGACTATTAAAGTATTTCATTGGTAGGATGTTTTCCTGCGCCTCTGTATCCAGTTTCAGTATAATGTCCATGCCATTCATGCGCAGGCGTGCAATCCACTCGATGCATGAAACACTCCATTCACCCCCAAATGCATCCGTAAAGACAGTGTCTATTTGTCCTCTCCACTCTCTCTCTCTTTTTCTATGAGTTGCACCTTTTTCTTTGAGAGACAGCATTTAGCGATGTGGTTCTTTCGCACACTGGGTCTAACATAGCCGAAGTTGTAAAAGTGGCACAAGAGTGTGCAAGAGTGGGAGCTTAATAGGGCTCCTCATAGTACTGCAGTTGTTACTGACAATGCTTGCGAGTGTTGGCAGTCTAGGATTGGGTATCGCTATTTCAATACGTTTACATTTCGTTATGGAACATTTAAGCTGTGGTACCTTAAATTCGACCAGTTACCCCGATAAGCCAGTAACCCCGATAAGCCAGTAACCCCTCTTCGTAGTACAGGCCACAGGTGTAACATACTTCGGGAGTGACCCAGGCCAAAACAACAAACAAAACCATTAACGAACAAGTCCCGAAACTAATCAACCACTAAGTGTAACAAAAGGAAACAAAATAGCAATACTAACCTCTGACTCCCTACCAAAACATATAGTAAACCACGCAAGTATCCAGTTTCAGTATAATGTCCATGCCATTCATGCGCAGGCGTGCAATCCACTCGATGCATGAAACACTCCATTCACCCCCAAATGCATCCGTAAAGACAGTGTCTATTTGTCCTCTCCACTCTCTCTCTCTTTTTCTATGAGTTGCACCTTTTTCTTTGAGAGACAGCATTTAGCGATGTGGTTCTTTCGCACACTGGGTCTAACATAGCCGAAGTTGTAAAAGTGGCACAAGAGTGTGCAAGAGTGGGAGCTTAATAGGGCTCCTCATAGTACTGCAGTTGTTACTGACAATGCTTGCGAGTGTTGGCAGTCTAGGATTGGGTATCGCTATTTCAATACGTTTACATTTCGTTATGGAATATGAGACATGCGGGGATAAGGGGACGAGTTTTGTCTTATTTTTATTTCACAACTTATTTTTATTTTCACAAACAACAGGGTCCCATACTACGAAGCTGGGTTACTGGCCAGTTACAGTTATGAGCCAGTAACCCCGATAAGCCAGTAACCCCACTTCGTAGTACAGGCCACAGGTGTAACATACTTCGGGAGTGACCCAGGCCAAAACAACAAACAAAACCATTAACAAACAAGTCCCGAAACTAATCTACCACTAAATGTAACAAAAGGAAACAAAATAGCAATACTAACCTCTGACTCCCTACCAAAACATATAGTAAATCACGCAAGAAACAAAAAGGCAGTCACTGCTTACACACTTGCTACAACCACACACAGCACGCACACGAAACACAAGCAATGGTACCGAAAGGAGAAGGCAAAGATAGTAGTTGAAAACAAACTAAAGATCAAAGAAACCAGAAAACAAATCAAACCAAAGCGAAAGTACCGAAGGGCGAAGCGAGAAATCAAAATCCGTAAGCCAAAACCGTCATGCCCAAATAGCGCAAACCAAATACAATCCAATAATGAGCGGAGCTCTCGAAGTGCGCGAACTGTAGCCTTTTCTTCACAGGACCCGGAAATGACGAGCGGCGCATCGGAGTCGTCGTGGGTGGGGTCTGGTCGAGGAGGCGGAGCCAAGATGCATGACGGACAATCTGCCGATGACAAGCCTGTGGACGGAACTGAATACGCAGCCAGCGAATGGCGACGAGGGCGGGAAGTCCGAAGAATCTGCCAGGACCTCCTGCAAACACTTACAACACATAACAGGAGGAATTATAATTTTGTGTGTATTTAGCATAAGTGAGTGGCCTATACTATCCAGGGGAGAGCCCCTACGATCCAGCGGTGGTCCCCTGGCCGACGCAAAAATGTGCTTCGCCCACCGGGCATTGCCAGGTATGCCAGATGTGAGTCCAGCCTTGATTGTCATATATAATTGAAATGAGAAAAGTGCTTGATAGCCTGAGCATTGTATTTTGTATCCTATGGGCAGGGTGGTTCCCTGAGACAACTCTATGTTGCTTGCCATCTATGACACACAGAAAAAACAAAAATAAAACACCCATACACTATGTATGTTGCACCACTCTGTGAGCTGCCTTAACAGGAAGAGCAGATACATATGTCACATATGGATCAGCAGTTAACTCTTCGGCTTATAGTCTTGTCTTTGTCCTCACTGTCCTACTTTGTGGCAATTTAGAATGCAAACATGCCAATTGATCCTCTCCCGACAACTAACATGTAAAATGAAAATTTTGGTATGAGCTGATTTATTTCATATTGATATTAAACTGATCTTGGTAACACTTTACTTAGGACCATGATTTTAGTAATTTATAAAGCCATGTTTGTTATGCCTTGTGAAGCTCTCATCTATAGTGCACCATAGCTACCTTTAGAATGGAATACAAAGCATCCTTAATGCTTATACTGACATTATAAAGCATTATAAAGATGTCTATAGTGCATTATAGATGAGAGCTTCATAAAGCGCATTCATAATGTGTAATACACATGGCTATAATGTGTTATGCCTTTTGATAAATATTTATAGCCATTTTTATAATGCTTTCTGAATGCATTATAATTTGTTATGAATGTGTTTATAAATTGTTGAAAACATGGCCTTATGTAAAGTGTTACTGTTAATTTTTACATGTAGAATTACACAAGTAGTATAATTAGTTTCAAATTAGAAATCCATAACTCTGAAACAGATTAAACTGAAACAGATTAAACAGATTTACTCAGTTGTTTATGTAAATAACAAAATTGGCTTTAAGGAAAAAAGAGTATCATCATATTCGAATCCCGACTGTGTCAGTATAGATGTGAGTCAGTAGATATATACCAAGTTGATTGAACACTCACCCGGCATAAAAGCAGCCAGTCCATTTAATTAATTTAATTCATTTAATTAATTTAATTTAATTTATTTAATTTATTTCCCCTTTGCTTAGATC
>JAODUD010000095.1:18485856-18496984 GCA_026784285.1 Stomatorhinus walkeri | reverse complement strand
TTTCGAGAAACGTTCCTTAACGTTAAGAGTGAACTTAAGGTAAACTTAAGAACTACTTAGCGATAAGAAGCTTTCGAAAAACCGGGCCATGGTTGGTTGCATTCGATGTGGAAGAACTTCACTGGCCTGCACAGAGTCTTGACATCAACCGCATCGAATACTTTTGGAACAAACTAGAATGGAGAATGTGAGCCAGGTCTTCACGTATTACATCAGTGCCTGACCTCACAGATGCTCTTATGGATAAATGGGCAAAAATTCCCACAGGCAGACCCCGAAATCTTGTGGAAAACTTTCCCAGAAGTACGGCAGCTGTTATAGTCGCAAAGGGGAGACCAACACCATATTGATGATTATGGATTTAGAATTAGGGATATCATTCAAGTTCCTGTAGGTGTCATCCCATATATGTACACTCAGCGACAAAAAAAGTGAAGCACCCAGAAGTAATGGTCCGATTTGGTTGCAGTTTGGTACATGTGCAGACCAGTGATGGATATGTAAATAATTCGATTTACATGGAGCTGCCATGTCTAGTCACCAGACACAGAGGATGCGTCATAGACACATTTGACAGCATTACCAGCACTTGACAAAGTTTGATGGGGGTCGAATTGTGGGTTTCCATGAGGCTGGGGGGTCATATCGTGCAATTGCCCGGCATGTGGGGTATGCAGATGTCACAGTTGCCCAATGTTGGAACCAATGGGCACGTGAGGGCATCCACACACGTCGTAATGGTTCAGGTCACCCAATACAAACCAAACCAAGGGAGGAACGTCATATTGTGCGCTAAGCATTCCAGAACTCCATGACATCTGCACCTGCCATCCGGACACAGGTGTTGGACTCTCTACAACACCTCGCATGTAGGATGTATATGTTTGGCAGTACATTAGTTTCATATGTATATTACCTAAATAAGGCTACGTTCACACTGCCAGCCGTATCGTTCAATTCCGATTTTTTGCTCAGATTGGATTTGTCTATTTTGACGGTTCACATTCATCACTACAAGTGACCTGTATCTGACTGTAATGTGAATGCATCGGTCTTCCGAAACGTCACGCATGCGCGCATTGATACATTTTTACAGGGTTCAACTGCCTCTCCAACAACAAAAAACATCATATCATATCTCACGCATGTATCGTACTTTGCTCTGGAGGACAACAAACAGTGAATCAGCTGGACAGGAGCAGGCTGAAAGGGAGAGAAAAAGTCAGTTGGCTAGCTTTTTCTGTTTTTGCGGTTATTGCTGGAACTGCTGCACCAAGAGATGTGTGGGTACAAGAAAGGAATCAGCAATGGTGGGACCGTGATGTGGATGGATTTACAGATGAGCAGTATGTAGAGAACTTCAGAATGTCAGAACTTCAGCAAAAAGCCACATGAATTGCAATCTGAGTGTTCACATTCAGGTCGCATGGCCGCGAATCTGATACGTATGAAATTTAGTACCACATATGAATGTGTCACAAATCTGATTTGAAAAGATCAGATTTGCGTGTCCACACAGCCATGGAAAGATTAGAGCTGTGTCACATTAAGGCAAAAAATCTGATTTGAGTCACTTCAGCATGGCAGTGTGAACGTAGCCTAAAGGACATATATGCCTAATGACACATTAAGTTAATGCGCATTGTATATTCATTTTGAGTCTCATATACAGAGCTTATATGACTTGGCTAAAACAAACAAGAGTCATATATTATTTTTAAAAACATTCTGAATAATTTTGTCCAAATAGTGTACCTGAAGTGATGGTCGGGAAGAGCAAGTTATTTTCTCTGGAAAAATGAAAAATTCTGGGGACGTCATGGAACATTTCGTGTTGAGGGAGCTTCTACTTATGCTGACTATCAGGTGGCCTGTAACGTTTTTTTTGGCAAATCACTTGATGTGTTAGGAGGGCAGGACAAGATGTTCCCCCGCAGCATGGGGGAACAATTGTGAGGTTAAGGATCAATTCGGCGACTCTATAATCTAAAGGCTATGCCCTCATAATAAAATGCAGTGTTAGTAACTTATGAGCCAATGGAGTACATCATTATTGCTGAAGTTGCTGCAGCAGCCAAGGGATTTTGCAGCAGCAGCAGTAAGGGGTCTCACAGATGTGAGCATGTTGAGACTAAGTCTTGCCAGGTGATACCCCTCACTCATTTATGTGGTGGGAACCTTTTGTGTTAACAGCTGGTGTCATGTGGAAATCTTATAAGCCAGCTATCTACAGTACCAGGTCACTTTTCACCTGTCAGCCCAGCTGGAACTCCTTCTACCATAACTATAATGGATAGAACAGTACAACTGGGGGACACCACTGACTTACAGAAGCCGTACAAAGTAAGCTGACGTTTTTCTCCACAGGTAGCAATGTTGGTTCTCAGCGGCATAAAATCCGAGGGCGAATTTCAAAAGCAGCAACAAGCATTCATTTAAGCAGCCAAGTTGAATTACTCAAATAATTTGTATGTATTTGAAATATTAGTACTTTCAATGGGTTTTTATTTAAATTTTTTGATTTATCTTTAATAACAATACAAACCTAAAGCTTCCTGGGTATTAAATTGTTTCAAGTTTTGCCAAGTCTTCAAGTCAGTCAAACACAGAAAGATGGACGGATGGGTGGACAGACAGATAGATAGATAGATAGATAGATAGATAGATAGATAGATAGATAGATAGATAGATAGATAGATAGCAACAAAACAAACAAACGTTTGGTTGGATGTGGAGGGCTGCTAGTAATTGTATGTATGGTTTACCTAGCCTGGGCACTGATTATGTAGGCATGGACTCAGCATACCGTCCAATTACAGTTGGCAGGCATGAGTGTGCATTCGCTGGCATTATATAAAATAATGGCTGCAGCAGAAATTCTTGGCACATCTTGTTAAGATGATACATTGAATAAAGGTTCTTATGGATATAACATCATGAAGAGGATGGGCAACATTAGTCAGGATGGTCAATGCCTTTGGCATCATACATGACTTTGCAACTTCCTATTAGGTATTTAGGGTTAGGCCTGAAACAGTCAGACGTCCTGGCAAACAAGTTTAGTTGCCTTGCGTCCCCATTTGTCCCCATTGTCATGCCCTTCATGAGACACACAGAGAGGTGAGAGCTTGGAGGGGTCGTACCAAGGGATAAGCTAGCGTGCAGCACCCCTGCAGCACTTTGGGGTTAAGGACTTTTAATGGCCCAACTGTGGCACCAGCTTGCCAGACCCAGGATTCAAACTGGTAACCTTCCAGTCATGGGCAAACTCATTGAACCACACACCAAAATTATGCTGGCTGCTAATGGTAAAGCATCCCCAGTAGCCTGTGAGCATTTGAATGATAGTTCCACCTTCACCCCTTGTTTCATCCTTTAGTGTACAGCATGTGGCTCAATAGGCCAAGCTTGTGTGCCTGAATTCGAAAGGTTCCTGGTTCAAGCCCAGCCTCTGTATGTCTGTGGGTTCTTAAGCTGGGCCCTTACCCTCCAGCTCTCTGGGTACCTCAATGGGTGGCTGCCCTTTGTGGACAACTTACTCTACAAAGACCAAGTTGAGAAGGTGTAAAAACTATTTCCCCATGGGGATTAATAAAGTCTCAATTATTATGATGGAGGTTCACCACCTGTCCCATTATCTTATTGATATTAAGGCCAAGTAGCTCTGAATGACAACGTTCTGAATAAAACACTGGTATTCCCTTTCCTTTCCATTGTCAATACACCTGCCAATCATTAGAATTTTGTACATGGCGTAGTTTGTATTTGTATTTGTGTACCTGACAATGTGAAATAAAATGTGAAATGAAAACATAACTAAATCTAACGGGAATGGTACAGCTGGGTAAATGCATGGCAATAGGACATCACTTAGGCTGTGCAAACCATACAAAAATGCACATATATAATAGAGAAATAAGTTAAGGAAGATTAAGGAGTTGCTGGGTACTTCAAACACACCACCTTCTAGTTAGTGCGCAAAAGAAACTTCAGTCTCTATAATGATTTCTGCAGCTTCACACCACCAACTGAGGCTCCAATCAGATAATTTGTGTTTCATTCAAATAAAACACACACAAAAAACAGCTAATGAACAATGTTACGCTGCCTATTGCCCCAAGGGGTCTGCAAAATGACACCTCATCCCGTCCCCAGCACGGTGCTTGTGAGAAAGCAACATGAGCAAAGAAAAGTGCTCACGCCCAACGTGATACCTGTGAGCATAACAAAACTCACACCTGGGGATGACAATGGGAGATTATCATTGTGAAACCCCACTACAACACAATACTTACCCACAGACATTATAATGGCTGTTTAAGTAGCAGAACATGGGCCAAGAACTACTTTGTGCTTTTGGCAAAGATCTATGCAAAACACCAATACAACAATACATATAAAAAGAATAACTAATTTTGGGGGAAAATATATACAGTATACAATAATTATAAAACTCTAACAAGTTATAAAAGTGTTAAAAAAAATAAACAATGAAGATGGAGCTTGTTACACCGAGCGGTTGTCAAGGCATTTACTTTTTTGCATCCAACAAATGGGAGGATTTAGTAATCAAGATACATGCTTACATTTGCTACAAGTACCAAAATAACTTGTTAACTCAGTGTAACGTGAGCCATGGCTCTAGCTGCAAATGCCACATCTAGATTAAGAGATTTCCACACAACTGTTTCTATATGTGGCGATCACATTATGATTCCACAGGGTGCATTTTATTTTGTTTTGTATACACTTATGCTTCGATCCAACTGGGGGAAAACAATAAGCGCTCCCAAAATGATGACATAAAAAAGCCTTAAAGCTAGATTGACACAGGTACATGGGGAAAGCTGCGCTAATGACGAGCTTTTTCTGATTGTCAGGGTAGGTGCATTATCACCACAGTATGTTAGCAGTTGAAATCCCATAGGGTGAATGGACCACTGCACAAGGCACCTTACCGTGGACTGCCTTAATGAAGACCTAGATATACCAGGGTAAAATGAATCTGTGTATGTATTTGTCTTGTTCTGAAAAACAACTTAATATGACCCATTAGTTATCACAGACATGCTGAATAACACTGTGCAATTATCTGGGCTGAATTTAGTTTAAGAGCAAGCAATTATTTTCCTGTAATGCTGCATTTTAGCATGGTTTGTGCCCAGTTTTAACACCTGACTATGCACAATAGTCACTTTTTAGATAACTTATTATCTAAATCTTTAAAATGGTTTAAATGTTTATTCTAAGCATCTTCCAGATTACATAAATGCACAGGCAACAAAATACAGTGCTAGACCTGTGATAAATATTTACAAAGCAAATATGTGACCCCTGCTCCAAAATACACACCATCTGAAGGTAGCTATAACATTTTAATTCACACTTTAAATACCGAGTAGTTACAGCCCTTTCTATTGTGACCTCTTGAATCATATTTTATTAAGTTATGTAACAGTGTATAAATATTAATAAAATCAAGATGATGGGTAAGACATGTAATGTGTTAGAATATAATAAAAGATTTCAGGTACCAATATTTTTTCTTGCTTCTTGAAAGCAAGAAAAGGCACATTTTTTATGAATCATCAATGCTAACATAATGAATTAAGACCTGATGTGAGAGGCAATAGGTTAATATATCTTATGAAAAGCAGAGCCACGTCATAGACAACTTCCTTCTAATACTTTGGATATCTTCAGTGGAAAAAAAAACATTAGCTGCTTATGAAATGTCGTCTTTCTCAATTGAATTTTTTTCATAGCATTGTCACAGTATTGTCACCAGTAATCAGAAACTGGATTCATCAGCATCAGTGGCTAGACAGAAGGGTGAGGACTGATAAGCAGGGGCAAGGCATAGCACCTCCCTCCCTAAATGTGGGCTGGTAGTGACATCCGCATGGTGTCTGATGCTGCATGCCCCAGCAGTCCTGTATAATCAAATGACACAACCCAAGTACCTGCATTAAAACAGAGCCAGTGTGTCAGCATAACAAACACTTTCATCAAATGCCCAAAGAACATACTCTGCTGGTGTGCTATAGCCACTCCTGGCACAGGTCTTCTTTAAGTAGGTCCGTGCCATTTTAATGCAGGTATTTCACATCAGTCATAGAAGCATACAAAAATCTGGAGATCCTACAGAAAAAGTACACAACTAAATCTACATGCATGGTGCATATGCTGATTTTGAGTAAATTCAGATTCTTCAGGATTGCTTCAAGAATATTACATATATATTACATAGTGATGCAACAACGACAATAAACATGAGATTCATGAAATAACAAGGCCCTGTAGAAAATCACATTTATATCCAACAATTTATTACACCATCAGTGAAGTCCGGCAACATCAGTTATCCATACTTACTGCTCTACACAACTGTATATTACAACATTATTACATTCAGTTGTGAGGATCATTCTCTACCATATTCTGCTTGTCGTTTCCCTGTTTGGCCAGCAGGTGTCACTGGCCATCCCATTACAAGAATATGACACTCACCTGTGTCTTGCTATTCTTAGCCCTAGTATTTGGCTTATTGTCAAAGGCCTGTACCTGTTTCTTGTTTAGTCCTGGTTACCTGTGTATATATATGCCTGCCTTTGCGCTATTCTTTGTTGGCCATTGTATGTGGTACCTGCTAGTAGTTTTGTGATCGCTGTAGATGGTTTGGTTGTGTTCTCTCTGCGTATCCTCACATGTAGGCCCAGCCCTTGTTTATCCTTGTGTATCCAACCTGCATTTGTTTTGACCCCTTCTGGCCTGTTCCGTTTTGTGTTTGTTGCAGTCCTGTTATATTAAAGCAGCCATTCGCTATGAACCTCACAGCAGATTGTTGTCCATCATGCCCCTTCATGACACGAATCTCCAAAGCTTTAACCAATTCAGTGAATCTTTGTCCTCGGAAGCACTCATCCTATGTGGGTAATTGTCTCACTGTTTTAACTATAAGATAGTTAATAATATTATGTGAAAGTAAAAATGTTAATTTCAGTAAGGTATCAGGTTCCTTGAGTATAAAAAAACTTATTACTAAATTACTAGTGAACTCGTAATTTTTGGTTTCATTTTTATAATTTTCCTTTGCCTTTGCTAAGGTCCAAAGGTGGAAATGAGTGGAGCGTAAAATTCCACATATACTCATACTGTCTATCTCCGTTCATTTATTTAACAACAGCAAACCTACCGTTAGCTAAAGAACCTCAGACAGCCGGTGTAAGTGTCACTATATTTGAATTCCGTTCAGGCCTTATCTCTGATAATTAAAACAAGCTGCTTGCCTTAGATAGCATTCATCTAGTTTTAATTCAGGTCTCATGTTATTACATATTTTTAATATCCAAAAACTACCAATTTATTTACAGCGAATCCATGAAATATTTTCGTTTCCCTAAAACATATAACAATGGTACGTTTATCCTTATTATTTATTTAGTCTTGATTTCTTTAAAAGAAATTTCATATTTAAAAGAAACGGTAGGATTCCCTTAATAATAACGCACGAGAACTGATCTGTTTTGAAGTAAGAAGGGAAAATAAGCAATGAAGACGAGAAGAGCAGTTTCTTGTGCTTTGTGTGGGTGCTACTCATTTTGCGATTTGTGTCTGTTAGTTATGAAGAGAGCTTATGCAACATATTATTATTGTTACAACAAAATGAGACTATGTAACATTGTACAATTGTTATATGTAATTAACTGTAATATGGACCTACACCTGATGAATCCATAACTATGCAGAATAAACTTAGAGGGGCATATTTAAGAGCAGTTTATCCTGTATGAATTGGTCGGCGGTACAGCACTTGCCCGGTTGTTGGTGAACCTCAACCTTTCCACGATGACTCACCTACCCTGTGCCAATAAAATGTCCCAATTAATAACATCCCAGTGGCCCTAATTGGACTGAAGAGCTCATTTAGGATAAATAAAGTCAGTTGAGGGATTTGGAGGCTAATAATGTAGTATCAGGAATGCCCTTTTGATCTTGTTTTGGTTTTCAGTCTTTTTTGTGTTTTGGGGTTTTTGTTAGAATTTTGAAGTATTTTTCTGTCTCGTCACTGAATGCCACTCTTGTACACCTCCAACACAGGTGTAGTTACAGCTAGTAAAGAATTACTATGTTGGATATCTGATTGAATATGGTGGAAAAATAGCCTCTCGTTTTTAATTATTTACCGTATTCTTGCTGGACAGCCCCACTTTCATTTTCCTGTACATGTAATACTTGCATGCAAGCCTGTTAAAGCCTGTTACTTACAAAAAGGCATTTCTCAAATGTCTTTGTTCTCTTCATGTCAGCAGAACAGAATTGTTCCTTACATTTCATCTATTTTGTGACAGGAATTATGACCCAGAACTATAAGAAAGAAACACTGTATCAGTCAACAGCTTGTTTGTTTTATCTTCATGGGCATTTAAAGACAGTAAAATACATTTATTTCATATATCAGCCTGCTGTCCACACAAATACATGAATTACTACTTCGCTAACAATGTCAGGCAGCTTATGTAGGGCATTTTACTAAATAAACAGCAATCACCCTCAGCAATCAATATTTTATTTGGTCAAAGATATCTGTTGAATTTATAAATATTTAATGTTAAGTCTTAGAATTAAAATGCAAAACACTGAACCATTTTGAGCCATACTGATGTTTTGTAGTGCATGACAAATTTTTGTGAACATTCATGTATGTGTACATACAAGATACATATGGAAAGTAAGGAAGGCTTACTATTGTGAAGTTGGGGTTAAATGCCTGTGACATACTCTTATTCCTTAATGCTGTCACAATAAATGTAACACAATTGTCAGATGACAATATTATATTGATGAGACAGTCTGGTTAATATTAGACCAGTGGTGTATTGGCGGGTATATGGAGACTGGAAACTACCAAAATGTGGAATGTGATTGATGACCAAGGCGCTACCAAGACCATGTCATACATGATATCATATTTGGATATCTGCTGTTTCTCAGTTGGGGGTTTGTGTCACATAACGAAGCAGATCAGGAAGTTCTAGTCAATTTTGTTACCCATTGCGTTTAATCATCAATACTTTATTCTTATTTAGCCTGATTTTTGGCATCCTTCTCCCCCTTCTCCCAGTTTTTGAGATATCGAATGCAAAACAGGTTTCACTCATCTTCCTGTATCTAACAGGTGTGCCTGTATCCAGCTTTTGGATACTCATATTGTTCTCACTTGTTGGCCCTGTAGAATATCAGGGGATTTTGGAGGCAAAGGCCTGCTGCTTGCTTCTGTGCCTTTGCCACCAGACTTCATAGGCTACCTCAGGTTAGGTCATTCAAAAGCCAGACCTAATTTAATCTTCTCCGCCCTGTTTTCTCATCCTCACTTCGACTTCCATTAATTCCTCAAAGGCTTCCCACTCACTCACTGTCCATGTCACACCCGCAAAACTTGATATACGAACTCAGGCCAATGCCTCCCAACGTGCATTGAAAGCTGGATGGGCTTGCAATCATGCTTTTGTCATTTTTCCATCACACATTCCTCTCATTGACTTCCATTTATTTTTAATGGTTTCCCACTCACACTGGACATACCACAGACACCAAACCTTATATGCAGTTCTGGCTACAGCACAGTCCACTCTATACAGACTGAATAGGCTTGCACTCATGCTTTTGTCATTTTTATCCATCACGCATTCCTCCCATTGACTTCCATTCATTTTTAGAGGCTTTTCACTCAGTCACTGTACATGCCACAGCACCAAACCTTATATGCTACATACAGCTACATCACTGACCACTCAACATCGGTCTGCACTCATCCTTTTTCATCTGTTTATCCCCATTCATTCCATTGACTTCCATTCATTTTTAAGAGGATTCCTATTCAGTCACTGTCCAGACAACAGCCACCGTACCAAATAAGCTACCTTCAGCAATGTCATCCAACACTCAGTCGAGGCCAAATTGGCCTGCACTGTCTTTTGTAATTTTTTCATTTTTCCTAGCAACCGCCTCCAAAACTACCACAGCACATGATAGCAACCACTTTGGGTAGCATAGCAACACATGACCAATGACCTCAAGTACCTTAGCAGCACACTAGCAACTTTGTAAGTACCATACACACACCATAGCAACCACCTAGCACCACCTTAGCAAACACCTTGAGTAACATAGCAACACCCTAGTAAAGATCATAGATATCATAGTGACCATATAGCAACACCATAGCAATCGCCAAAGGTATCATAGCAACCCTATAGCAATACCAGAGCAACCACATTAACTACCTTAGCAACCCCTTAGCTACCAGGCAGCAACACCTTAGAAACTGCCTTCTGTTTTAGTTGTTATTTTCTGTAAAGTAGAACACAACAATTTTTTGTGGACCATCAACAATTTCACATACTTTGGCTACCAACTATTTCACATAGCAGCAACCTACAGCACCTGCTTGTTGCTGTAGAGCAATTGTACTCACATTTCCTCAGGAAATGTACTAATTCTAGTTAAATTCATTGGTTTAGCAGTAACCCTGCCTGAACCTGCCTGATGTTGGATTTACTGCAGGCACTCCTCTGGGTGAAGGTGGGAGGTGCCGCAGGGATTTTCTTGGTTGGAGGTGTGAGGTAATGCAGGTCCTAACCTTGGGGGACCTGGGTTCTGCAGGCACTCATTTGAGGGGAGGTGCTACAGGCATTTACTTGGTAGGAGGTGATGCAGGCCCTAACCTTAGGGGAATGTGGAAGGTGCTGCAGTCGTTTACCTGGCAGGAGGTGGGAGGTGATGCAAGCCCTCACCTCGGAGGAAGTAGGAGGTACTGTGGTCATTTACCTGGTTTAAGGTGCTGCGGGCCTTCACATGGGAGGAGGTGAGATGTGCCTCAGGGATTTACTTGGTTGAAGGTGCTGTGGGCCTTCACCTGGGGCGAGGTGGGAGGTGCTGTGGGCACTCACCTGGGGGGAGGTGGGAGGTGCTGTGGGCCTTCACCTGGGGTGAGGTGGGAGGTGCTGTGAGCCTTCACCTGGGGCGAGGTGGGAGGTGCTGTGGGCACTCACCTGGGGGGAAGTGGAAGGTGCTGTGGGCCTTCACCTGGGGCGAGGTGGGAGGTGCTGTGGACCTTCATCTGGGG
>JAODUD010000095.1:18473416-18485756 GCA_026784285.1 Stomatorhinus walkeri | reverse complement strand
GGGGAGGTGGGAGGTGCTGTGGGCCGTCACCTGGGGCGAGGTGGGAGGTGCTGTGGGCACTCACCTGGGGGGAGGTGGGAGGTGCTGTGGGCCGTCACCTGGGGCGAGGTGGGAGGTGCTGTGGGCACTCACCTGGGGGGAGGTGGGAGGTGCTGTGGGCCGTCACCTGGGGCGAGGTGGGAGGTGCTGTGGGCACTCACCTGGGGGGAGGTGTTCTCAGCTCACCACAGGCAGAGGCCTTTTTTAGTTTTCTATGTCTGCTACAACACAACAACCACCTTAATACCTTAGCAAAACCATAGCAGCCAGTTAGCAACACTTTAACAACCGCCTTAGAAGCAAAGCCACACCTTAGTGTTTTGGTTGTTATTTTCTGCAGACTGAACAGAGTAGAATATTTAGTGGTGGGACACCCTATCAAAAATTTCATATACCTTGGCCACCATCTATTTTACATAACAATGACCAACAGCACCTGCATAACTGCTGTAGTGCAATCACACTCACATTTTCTTCAGGAAATGCACTTTTGCAGTTATGATATTTAGTTCTGGGCTTGGCAGAAAGGCATTGTAGCACTTGATTATATCCTTCAAAGCAATTGGCATGTTTTCATTCTAAATTGTCACAAAGTAGGACAGTGAGGACAAAGACAAGGTTACAAGCAGAAGAGTTAACTGCTGATCCATATGTGACATATGTATCTGCTCTTCCTGGCAAGACAGCTCACAGAGTGGTACAACATACATAGTATATGGGAATTTTCTTTTCATTTTTCCTGTCACAAAATATACTCTGACAGCAGCAAGCCTTAAGAACAACCCAGTGTATGGCTGCTGAAAGGCAGATCATGTGGCCACAAGCAAAGACAGTGGTTTTGAATGTGAGACTAACTTCTGCTTACTTGATATATTCCAAAGAAGGATGCAAAAGTTATAGACAGAACTTTGCAGCACTGATGCAACATAAAGAGAGATTGAATAAAAGTGACGATGAAGAGACTGGATAAGGCCATGAGCTTTTGAGCATTTACAGTTTAAATTGAGTGGGGAAAAATGTACTTAACAGGCACTTGTAAGCCTAGAGTTTGTAATTTCCACCCTTTCTCTCTTTTCAGATTTAATGCCAATGAGAGACAGCGGCTAGCAAATATGGGTTGGGTATAAAAGGTCAGGATTTCCTCTGTGCTGCCTTTTAGAGGATACACATCTGTTTTCCTTGACAAATGGCTAAATCTCTGTAATCTGTTCCTACTGTCTCTCTCAAACATCTTGGTCCACACTGCTTTCACCCAAATTTTGGGACCAGAGCTCTAAGAGAGAATATTTCATTCTTCGTCATACCCAGATAGCACCCTGTTATTGTTTCAATGTTGAATTATAGTTAAATGCGTTGGATTACAGTCAGTGTTGAATTATCATCGTTGAAACTGCATTGATTTTTGGTCAGATTTTTAATATTGAAAAATTGATGGTGACAAAACTTGATTCAGTGTTGATATACTGTAAAGTGAAACATTGAACATCAACGTTGTTTCAACCTTTTTGCCTGATATGAAATAATTGTCATTTCAACATATGTGTGCTATCTGGGTATTGACTGAAACTTCACTAAGTCAGCCTCTAGCTTTGTGGTTTTGACTTGAGTGTGAGATGCTGTAGAGGTTGGTGACATGACAAAGGAAAGTCAGAAGTGGGGTGTCATTTTTAATACACTGAACTGCACACAGCTCAACTCTCTCTCCTGTTTGATGTTACTAACCAACAGCCATATCTCTCATTAAGCATAATGCAGACCTTGCACAGATATTTAATATCACACATAATGCTAGCTAAAATAATATTCATAGAGTGTTCCCATTATATCCTGTCCATCCATCCATCCATCCATCCATCAGTCTGTCCATCTTCCAACCACTTATCCTTGTTTGGGTCACAGAGGTGATCGAGTATTTAATCATCACATATACAACAAACTTCATTTTTTCCACAAAATGATGTATTTACAGCTTCTCGGTCTCTTATGTCCAGTCTACTGGCACCTCAGCATTCATCCTGCCTGTCCTGCAATGTGCTTCTGTTTAGTAATAGTGCCAGCATGTAGCTCAGTGGGCTAAGCCTCTGTGCCTCCGATCTCCTTATGCACTTAACCTTATTATCACTTGGTGCACATTATAGAATAATGCTTAATGAAAGCAAGAAAAAAATCTGATTAGGAAGAGGTTAATATTTGAGGTATGTTTTAAATTACAGGAATGTGGGTCAAGCATTAGTTTTTCGACTAAATACAGTTTAAAACTATATATTTTGTCTTTTATAAATCTTTGGTTTTTCAGTTCAGTTCTTGGCTGGCATGAATAGGAATGTAATAGATGGGCATGAATAGGAATGTAATAGATGGGCATGAATAGGAATGTAATAGATGACAGACACATGGACTAACATTGGACTAACAGGATTAATATTATGAAATGGTTTAAGTAAATTTCACAGGAATCTCAAATGTGATCAGAAAATTATGCATTGTGTAGTTTTTTGTAAAGTTCGGCATTATCCACAAGAATTGTTTTACAATACTGACAAAAACATGTACATACACTGTATTTATGCAGGTTGTTATTATATTAAAATGTTTTGCAGTACTACTTCTTCTTAAAGAGTCAGGAACTTTTTTGCAGGGCCCTGGAAACATTTTTCAGAAACTGCTGTCCAGCAAGTCATCAGTATTTGCAGCGTCTTACTAGCAGTCTTGGAATAACTGAGCTAATTGGACTAAGGCTTGTCATATCCCACTGGGACTGCTGGAACTCCCCGCTGCTGAGTGCCTCTGCATGATTAGACCACTACAGCTTATTCAAAATACCGCTACCTGTCTGATTTTCAGCTTCCCCAGGAATATCCCATCTTCCGCTGGCTGCATATTGCTGCTTGTGTAAGATTTTCAGTGCTAGTACTGACCTACAGGACAGCCAGGGGCATAGTACGTCAATATGTCCAGTCATTAATTACCCCCTGTAACACTGCCCATAGCCTCTGTCACGCTAGCTCTCCACTCTGTGGCAGCCTCCCCAGCCCCTGACCCTTTTTATCACAGGGCATAAGATGGAATTAGCTCTTGTGGACTGCGGGAAAATAGGAACTGCAGCATCACCCTCAGTTAGCTTTCAACCTAATACTCTTTATACACCTTTTTCATGCATAGAGAAACCAAACCCAGATACGTTTTTTGTGACATATCTAGGAATTGCATGAATTATTTAGATTTTGGTTGTGTTTTTTTTTTTTTTTTTTATTTAACTCATTGTTAAATTATATAAAATTATATGTGTTATTACTTTGCACAGCAGTGGCATTTGCATGCTCCTCAAGACGAGGATCTTGATGAATTTAACACTGGATCTTTGTTTGCCATGCAATTTTATATATATGTGTGTCAAATGATTCAAACAATACAACCAAAATTTAATTTGTATTGTTATGTTAAAAAATGTAGGTCTTTATTTTGATGATCTAACGCAAAGCGCGAAGTGCAACTAACATTTATAAGGGTCTCCAAATCCATCGCTGTTTTACGACAGAATAACCGATCTTTGAGTCAGCGTAAGGCGCAAAGGGTTGTTCTTGCTCTCTTAGTTATTCAGAGGCGTGTTTGGGGCATGACAATGAACCAATCAGAATGGCGCATCACCTCACCTAGAAAAGGCATCGGCACATGATCTATGGTGGATTGCTATTACAATGACGCTTTCGCCCGGCAAACCAGATCGCTTTTCGCCCGAGGAAACGGCCGTGCTCGTGCGCGAGGTGAAAATGTGCTAGTACATTTAAGCGAGCACCACTGTTGTGCCTAAGCCTTTTGGGGAAAAGCAGATGTAGAATGAGGTAGCAGCGTCGTTTTCTGGCATCACCAGACCATCCGTGCAGTGCAGAAAGTGGTATAATGATGTCAGAAAACGGGGAAGCTCACTGCTGACAGAGAGCAGTGGCTGGGAATGGGGACTTAATTATCCTTGTGCATTTTTTTTTTATTTTAATTTTGGGTCAGCAGTTCATCAAATATAAATAAAAGTGCAATCTTTGTTCAAACAAAATACAATTAACCTACAGTTCTTAAAGTGTTTTAAAATGTTCAAATAAAAGTCAATAACATGTGACATGCCATAAATAATGCTGCAACCTTCTGATGCTCCACCTTACTTATCTAATTATCTGAAATATCTGAAGCTGGTATCTTGACTGAAGTGTATGGTTATGTCAATATGTGAGTATTGCTGTTAAACTGCTGGTGCTTTATGTCTGCTGAGCTGTTAGATGCACACCATACTCCCATATACTCCCATGACTTGTAGGGGTGAGTGACATTTATTTTTATATTTTGCATTCTTATGTTTTTGATTTATTTAGAGAAGCAGTTTGTGTGTTTTATTTTTTCTTTTATTGAATTGCTTTCTTTTTAGAGAAATTAGTTCTTTCATAGTGGTGCGGTGGCAGACTTCTGAGCTGCCACACAAAAGACCCACGTTTGATTTCCAGCCAGTATGCCAGTTTTCTTTTTGTATTATTTTAGCTGACACTGAAACCATACTGTTTAGTTCTGTTCTGGTTACCATTCTTTCATTTTCTGTTAAAAACAAAAAACAGTTCCACTAACTTCACATGAACTGGACTGGTTTGTGTTTTCTTTCTCTGTTTAGTTTATGTTACGTCTTTGAGTAACTCGAGGAGACTTTCATGTAGACTAATTTTTTACTTCATCATGTTGCAAGAACATGCAAGAAATTGTGGTCAGAGTGAAATTAGCAGTATGATTCCTTATTCTTGTTGCTGGGAATTATTTAATTATGGGGTCTCGCGAAACATTATAAACATCTCAAAAGTTGTTGACTTCTTTTGTAGAATTCGTTTTCATATCTGTTGACTTTTGCGGCTCTGAAATGTATTGTTTGCTAAGGATCCTTGGACTAATTCTTGTCTGCATAGTGGAGCTGAATGCTTCAAGTGCAAATGCATCCATTCAACCGTTCTGTTGGTTCACTATGGCTCACATACATGGCAGTTTCCTGCCAGAATACTTCGGTCCTGGTTGACTTAAAGCACTCTGGAAAGGGCATGATAAGAACACCTATCAGAATATAAAACATTCTTCTTTTTAATACTGTTATTTTATTTTTCCCTACGTTTTCCTTGCAACATTACATATGAAGCCCTAGCAACCAAACAAAAAATCCAGTCAGTATATCACTCAATATAAACCATTGTTATAAACATACTTAAGAATTTTGGCAAAGGTCTTACGGACGGATCTTTGAAGCGTTTCCTTAGTGTCCTCCTCATGTTCTGTGTCAGCTCTTTAAGGGGATGCTTTCTGTGCTTAAATTGTTTGAATTTGAGCTTCATTCATCCATCCATTTTCCAAAACTCGGGACTAGAGTCTATCCTAGCAGCTACAGGCACAAGGCAGACAACTTAAGAACATTTGCTTAAGACACATTCACTAAGGTGTGACCAGATTTGCTGTAAAAACAATGGCAACAACCACAGCACTGTAGCATTAACATAGCAGAACAAAGCAACATAATTATTTAAGTTACCATTCCATAAGGAAAATAAGATAATGAAAAACAAAATATAATAAAAGCATAGAATTTATTCTTGTACCTACCCTTCAATACAACAAAATATTTTGTCCACACTATTCCCTCTGCAATTCTTGTACCCAGCAAGAAATAAATTATACCTGCAGACCTTTAGTCGCTTTCATTTGCAGCAGTGTTACCCACAAAGTCTGAAAAACCATATTACCACTATCCTCAAAATTTACAGCATAATAATATCCATTTTCTCTTTATGTTATATGAAAATGAATATGGAAGTTCAAACAAGGAGACCTAATGAATGCAAGCTTGTCCAATCACATCGATCCAGGGTTTATATAAAGAGTAAGTCTAACCCACTTCTTTGCCATTACAGCTATTCAGTTCACCCACCTCCTCCCCTCCACCACCTTTGGCTCCCCATCCTGGTCCGGGGTTGGATCCTTCGCCTCCTGCCTGGTCGCCCAGCCAGACCTGTTGGCTTCAGAGTCGATCGAACCAACGGCCAAGAGACGGGCTTCGACAAATCACTGTTCACATACTCATTTAAATTGTTTAATCAAATAAGCACTCATGTCAACTATCTATTGAGGCCTCCTTGATTGAATTGCTTTTATTTGATTTAATTTAGTTGAGGTATTTTGCATCACCATAACAGTGTATTTAGTATGACTGGTTTGACAATAATACCCTTCTTCACCTCACTTGCTTGCATTCACATGCTCGGAGTACTTCATTACCATAGCTGTGTCCAAATTCAGGGGCTGCATCCTTCAAAGGATGTGGTCTACAAAGGTGTAGCCTTCGTAGGCTTTGTTCCTCAGTGTTCGAACAGAAAGCATTGTCAAATAGCAGTTTGGCCTTTGCACGACTTCCTATTAGCATCACCAGCTGTTCCCACCCTTACCCCTGAGACATGAAGCGCTGCTCCTATCACCTGGTTGGGACACACCCACTTTACCTCTACGCAATGAATCTCGGGATGTGTTGGACTGCAAAGAATCCATCAGGTGGTTCTTTCACTTGGCAAAATACGGACGCATTTCTAGGCCACATTTGAAGGAGCCTTCGAAATGGGACAGCTTTGTTCTACTACTGCGTTGCATTTGGTCTTTGAATGTAGCTTTAGAAGGATGCAGCTCCGAATACAGACACAGCCCACAACTGGCGATGTATCAAGATGGTGGTGCAAGGCAATTACACAAGACTGTTGCAACCTTTCTACAGGTGAGAAAGAAAGTACTGCCACCTATACCACAAGACGCTACCGGTACAGAACATTTTGTAAAAATATCACAGGGACAAGGCATAAATTAACTAAATAAAGCTTGGGATTTTGCGAATCGATATCGAATTATCAAGGCTAGGTTAATTATCAATCATAAAATCAACATTTTTTCCACCACTACTTACCAGATTGAAATTTTAAAAGAAATAAAGGCTACCAGTCACAAAAGGGAAACGAAATGATTGTCACAGAGATATTCATGCTCACCTTCACGTCCACACATATTTATCAACATACCAATTGCTGTATGAAAATTATTCTTAAATTATGCAAGATTGGCATAGTATAGCCTATAAATCCACTACATATCATCATCACATCATCTTCAGTTTCAAATGTTTTGAATTAGAAATATCTGACAGAAAATGTCTCATGACCGCTTTTCATGAGACATTTAAACCGAAACACAAGAACATCAAAATCACTTTCATTTGAGAGAGTACAATACTGTACAGTACTGCACAATAATGTACAATATACTGTATTTAAATTGATTTTAATGAAAATTGGGACATATATGCTAGCTGCAAATCATTAAACGGAAAAGGCAAGCATTTTTAACCACTTATTTAGTTTAGATACAGAAGCTAGAGAAATTCACTTAGTCATATTCTTCTCCCTAAGGCCAGAAAGGAGTTATACTTACTTGTTAAAAAACACCAAACTCTGAATGCATTACAGAAATGTGTCTGCAAGATTTTACCCCAGGTGTACTTGGTGACAAGACCAATTGTATTGATGCTCGCCAATATCTCAGCATTTTACAGATGGAGCATTACCATAGCAGGAAGAAGTATTACATTTCCAAGATTTTGGTATATTACATGCACAAGCAATGGCTTTGGGGGCAGCTATTTTTTGCAGATAGTAGAAAAACCAATCTACTTTTTCAGCTGCTAAAGTTGTGTATACTTGATATATCATTCATACATAACTCATTATTGGATTAATGTTTTCTTAAATATTATTTTCTGTCAGATGTCTTTTTTTTGCTCTCTAGACTCAAAGTACCTTGACTTGAATTTTGCAGCTGAAAAAATAGATTGGTTTAAAAAATTTTAATACTTCTGAAAATGGAATTTTGAAAAGAAGATTATGGATTTAGTCAGTGTTTTTTCAAGATTCTACATAATTCCAGCGAGATATAAACTGAAATACACGAGAAAGATATGCGGTCGACAACGCCCTCATCCCCAGAGCATTAATAACAGTTAATCATTTTATTTATGTCAAAAGGTGAAGCTGGTCAAATTACCTTTATGTGTCTGCCTTTCATTTAATTTCATTTTTATTTATTTCAAACAAACAACAAATCAAAAACATCTCCACATTCTCCATCATAATATTACACCTTTCGATGTCCTTGCTTGAAAAGGAGTAGGCAGAAGTATAAACTTATTTGGTCCTACCCCTTATTTTTTTAAGAAGAAAAAACTCACTTTATGTTGAAATTTTTATTATTATTATTATTTAAAGACAATACCAGTCTGAAAATGCACTTTTCGTGGGTTATTTCTTAATTAATAACCAGCTACCAGCCAATCAGAAAATAGCATTTCTTGTTTCCAGTTAAATTCTGAAATAAGTTACATGTGCAGTCTGCAAACAGATTATTACATCAAGGTGCACACATATCGAGTGCAGACAAGGTGGAAGTGGAAGAGCAAGATCTGATGAACACGGTAGGCTGGACTCTCAAGTGTCACGCATTTACCACGAGGCGCACGTTGTGTCCCTAACTTGTAATTTCATTCCAAACTTTTGATGAAACTTGAGAGCCCTGCAGAAGTGACACAGTAAAGGCAGAATGAAGTGTAGCCAGGGAAAGAAGGCAGCTAGAGGCGCAGTACTTGACTTATAGTAGCTTGGCCTTGCGGCTCATTCCACCATTTGTAGGATGTCTAACGGCCCTCTTGGAGGATTTGTATATCAGTGTACTGCATGCGAGTTATACATTTACATAAAAACATTTACAATACCATTTATTGAAAGAAAGATTTTTATAGTACTTAACTGCAAGCATATTCAGGAAAAATATGCATGACTGTATTTAGCATCCAGCAGGATGCTTACTGGCCTTCTGTTTTAAAGCAAATTGTGACTATAGAGTATTCTGAGATTTCCGAGGGCTTTCTTGGATTGCATGGTGACTCAGTGGGTAGCACTCTTGCATCCTTCCTCTAGGGGCTGGGCTTTGAATCCCACCTCTGTGTGTGTGGGCTTTGCATGTACTCCCCATGTTGTGTGAGTTTCCTCTTGCAGCTGGTACCAGAGATGAAAGTATGCTGAAAGAAAGAATAATATGTACTAACTCATACAGAACTTCAAATTAGTCATACTGAATAAGTCTGAGTTGATTACACTATAAACATGCAAGTTGGTTACACTATAAACTGGAAACCTATTATATTTCCGTGTTATGCTGGCCCATCATATTAGGCAAACACTTAGTATGCCCTCAGCATACCTCATGCATTTTTTCTGGTTTGTACTTCAGCAACCATTATGCATCTCTATCTATATGCATACTGTGTAGTAGGTCAAAAACTTATGGCCTGTGAAAAATCGCTTCATTTTTTTTAACAGACTAATAAAATGAGTCACATAAAAAAATCAATGGTAAGTATAAATGGGGCTGGACTTTTGTCTTTTTTTCCCTCATATATATATATATATATATATATATATATATATATATATGAGGGAATTATATATAAAAATTACATTGTTTTTTATTCTGAGAAAAAGGAAAGGTTGATCTGCTGGCCAGATTTAACAATAAACTATAAATATGTTTCACAATAAAGTATTAATGTGTTACAGGATGAATAAATAAAATGATGTAGCGACCGAGTGGCAAAGAGATCATGAGACAGACTACAAAGTTTTGTTTTTAGCAGACTCTTTTATTGCAGGGTCTTTAAAAGTAGAGCAGTAGAACAGCGAGCGAGAATAAGGAATAAACTCATTTACACAAAAAACAGACGGGGAGCCTTTAAGGAGACAGGTAATAAAGGCAGGGCAACGAGTCATACTCTGGAAACGTTTTTTTCGGTTCGGCAAAATAAATCCAAAAAATATTTCTGTTCCGTTCTTTTTTTAAACCGGTGGAAATGCAGGCTGGTTCTCAAAATGCACCAAGTGAGAACCAGCACCGGCACCAGCACCAGGTCCATGTTGTTGGAAATGAGGTATTAGTCTTGTAATTAGTCATGAGTGTGTTTGGGGTGAAACATGCTAAAATCAATCAGAGTGTCATGTCTAATTCTCTTCAAAATCCACATGCTTACTACATCTTCATATATTGCTATTAGAACACCAGACTTGCCCGCAAGTAGAAAAACATACTTCTTTGCAGGAAGAAATTGATCTACTTGTGCCTGAAGTGATCACATAGCAGTATTTCACCAAAGCTCCCTGAGCTTTATAACAACAACAACAATTATTATTATTATTGTTGTTGATGTTGTTGTTGTATATTGACTGTTTTAGTTTGTTGAGATGTCCTATGCTTTTCCCTTACATCGGTTGTGTGCACTTTCTGAAACGCTGGTTCATCACATGATGGGCACACACACACACCACTATTTACAACAATAAAGTTACACATGCCATTACATACAGTACAACAACACCACAATGCATGACAAACAGAGGGAACTATTTACATTATTTACGGGGGCTGATACTGCTCCATCATGCCGGACAGCTGGACGGCTCTCCATCACTACACTATGGTAAAGATAAATTGATGAATTATATAGAATTTACCAACATAAAAAACAAATCTATTTTTATTGTAATAACCAGTTTTGTCAAGCACAACTTGTCATTGGATTGTGGATTAAACTTAAATGTATTACTTCTAAGCACCTTGTGTTTTTTCTGAAAGGGCAAAATCTTCTGGTCAAATAGTGACTTTAAATTGCCTTTAACTTGTGAGTGAATATATCAGCACTATATGAGAGTCTAGTGTCCAGTCCAAGTTTAAGCCTTCCATAGCCTGCATTGCTACCATACAGGTATTATCCAAATGGATTGAATTTAAGCACTTTAAGATCAAAGCAACACCCCTACTAAGATTTAAATGGTGCCTGGCTGGGGCTGCCCATTCACTCTGCTATTTGCTGCTAAGATACCTAATAAGGCTGAATCAAAAAGGATGGATTTGGGGGGGGGGGCATTCCCGCGAGCGTTAAATTACACACATAGATGGGACTGCATAGGCTGCATATTACAGTTTTAGGGATTTTAATGCAGATTAGCAGTTCAATAAGCCAAGCATGAAAATGAGACATTTCATCTGTAGAATCTACCTGTGAAACATTTGCTTTGGTTTTACTTTTCATAAATATTAAATTGTTGTTTTCTGGGAAACATGTCCAATGGGCAAACCCCGAAATATTTTGATTCTGTGTTTGCATTGCCGTTTACTTTATTCTACGTAAGCATCTTTGAGATCTTGAAAAGTGCTATATAAATAAAATGTATTATTATTATTATTATTATTATTACTACTACCACTACTTTTCTGACTTTAATGTCTTGGTGTATTTAGTTTCCCGCTTGTTTGTGCTCTGTCTGTCTCTGTGCGCCATTCACTTGGTCTATTGAAACTATTTACTGAGAAGCTAAACTGTCAACTCACAAGTGCCATTAGGCCTTCACCCTATCCTCCTTCCAGATCACTAAGAATCTGGGTCTCAGCAACTTGAACAAACATGAACACGGTGTGTTCTGTCACTGAGTAGATCCTGACAGAACTTTTAGAAAGTTCCACAGCTGCCTGTGCATATGGTCATTCCTCACTCTTCATTTAACTTGGCTTCTCGTCCAGGTCATCATTGTATGCCATCTGTACTATCACAGCTGTCTCTTGCCTGGCCATCCTTGCATCAGCTGACTTCTCCGCAATTAGTCCAGAGTGTTGCAGCCCTGGTTTCAGTGAGGAGTACTACACAGCCACACAACTCTACACACATCAGTATCTAAATATGTTGTTGCTGAAGAACTTAATGGAAAATGTTGCCAAATTTTTGCTCAGAAAAAAATGGCTCTCCTCGCACATTCTGTGGCTTTCATTCTTTCTGCTGTTTTTTTTTCCCGCAGAAATAGCATCATATTATACTTGTGCAGAAAACTGACTTCTGGAATTGGATGCAACATTTTATTTATTTAACATTCCTTGCCCAAGCAACCAGGGATCAGCAATCAGAATTTAGGGGGATCACAAGTGTAATTCACATTAATTGGAAATTAAGTTAATTGCAAGTTTAGAGTTCATTTATATATATTATTCATTCAACTCATCCATGTACCATTTCCTAACCCTGATATCCTAACTACGGTAAGAAATTAAGCCTCTAAGAGGCTGCTTCATTTACAACATACAGTGGGGCAAAAAAGTATTTAGTCAGCCACCGATTGTGCAAGTTCTCCCACTTAAAATGATGACAGAG
>JAODUD010000095.1:18445510-18472120 GCA_026784285.1 Stomatorhinus walkeri | reverse complement strand
CTGACCTCTGTCATCATTTTAAGTGGGAGAACTTGCACAATCGGTGGCTGACTAAATACTTTTTTGCCCCACTGTAGCTTACCTAATGTTAATTTAGTGTAGAGTGGAACTCATATGTAATGTTTATCTGAACAAAAAACAAGAAAAGAATGTGAAAGTATATGAAAGTATATAAATATATACGGGAAGGAAAGAGTAAACTTGGTCTGCAGATGATATTAGCAACCTGACCGATATTTATTTTTATTGTGGATTTTGTACCCTTCGTGCTTAACGGGGTATATTGTTATGTATTTAATTTTTTAAGTTTAAACTTAGCTTGCTTCACTTTAAGACCATTTCAGCACATGAAAAGAGATGAAAACCTCAGACAAAGCTGATTATGGCTAATAGCTTAAACACCTTCATTATATTCAGAATTATAATTCATCATTGTCTGACTTGCAGCAAAAAGTTGATAGATGAATCTTCAACATAAACATGCAAATATGAATTAATTTACAGTTCAGAAAACACTTTTTCAATAACATTTCATTATATCTGCTTGGTTGCTTAGCCAACATTTTTAATTTTACCCATTTATAAATGGGTGCAATTTAAGTTATTTGACTTGCTGAAGGAAAGACAGGAGAGCTTTGTATACTTGACTCAGAAGTGTTGAAAGAGGTCAGGAAGAAATCGAAATAAATATCTAACAAATACATTTAGGAAGTAATCCAAGATGAGCAAGCTCAGTATGAATATGACACTAATTACTCTTTTAAGGTAATAGAAAAAAGATTTACTATCTGAATTCCAGATGATTTTTAATTAAATGCATAATTATAAAGTAATGTGTATGTGTATGTGATGTGTCAGATGAGTTTTATCTACTTTTAGGGCTTGAAAAATGAAATATATCAAAATTTTCAAACCATAACATGTTGAGGGAGCATACTGAAGCTCACCGCATTGTATTTTAGTACATATAGTTTGTATAGTTTATTATGTATAGTATGTATAGTTTATTATGTATAGTATGTATAGTTTATTGTCAAATTTTAATGTAGGATTAAATCTATGCTTATTGAGGCAGTCTGTACCCATCTTTGAATGAAATGACTTGACTTTTTTAAACTTAAAATACAGAAAGAAAACATCTGTTAAAATGTGCTCAATTAGAGTGTAATATTAGTTATTTCTTCCTAGATCAAAAAGTATGACAAGATTAAATAGGCTGTAAGATTCACAGCTTGTGTCAACATGCAGAATTCTCAGTTAATACAGTCCTGTTGTTAAATATCCGTTCCCTGTGTGTGAACTGACAGTTTGTCAGTAAAAGATTTTTTTTATATAGTCCTTAAAAGGGACATTGCTGCCTTACAAAGAGTTCAACGTAGGGCTACAAGAATGATTCCTGGTTAGAGGAATGTCTAATGAGGAGAGGTTAGCTGAGCTGAATCTGTTCAGCCTCGGGCAACGGGCAACAAGAAGGGACATGACATCATGACCTGCCGGTTCGATCCTCCTGTGTGCCACGCCCCCCTCATTACCTCGTGTTAATTTCCGATTGTGATTGTGACCTGTTGCCTGTTATTTTCTGCTTGCCTTGTGTATTTTAGTCTCCGTCTGAGTTAGTTTCCCCAGATCCGTCATTGAAGTTCATCATCGTCTGCCCTGTTCATGACACCCTGTATCCTGCATTTTCGGCTGCCTGCCTTGTCCTTCCTCGCTTCATGCGTGCCTGTCCACCGTGAATGTGACACAAGATCCAGGTATATAAGATTGTAACAGGTCTGGATACTGTTCAACCAAGTAGTTACTTCAATATTAGTTCATTAGCAGGAGTAGATTTTAAACTGGATTTGAGAAAACACTTCTCTACACTGCGTGATGTTAGAGTATGGAATAGTCTTCCTGTTAGTGTAGTGCAAGCTAAAACCTGGGGTTCCTTTAAATCAGAGCTAGATAAGATTTTAGCAACTCGACTTTAGCAGCTATTAGTAGAGTTCTCCCCAAATGAGCTTGATAGGCTGAATTGCCTCCTTTCATTTATGTTCTTATCTAAAGGTAAAGATGTTGATAATTTTAACAAATATAAACACAAACTTTCTTGACAATAGGTGGAGCTTTGTCCGTCCTTGGCTCAGCACATCCTGTTTTCTTTTGAGTAACATAATAATATTGAAGGTGCAATGATACATCATATGACGTCTGGTTCTGGCAATTGTTTTCTTTGGAAAGTTCCTAGTAGTGACACTACTTAAACAACAGGAAGCACTTTATTGTAGCATTAACATAAAGAGAACATGCACCTGGCTCCGGGCACAGAGGGGGGCGCTCCGCTCGCACTGGGCACAGAGGGGGGCGCTCTGCCTGTGCGTCTGGTGCCCGGCTCTCTGAGGGCTGCTCCGTCCGAGTACCTGGCTCCTGGCCTCTCGGTTTCCCGGCTGTGCTCTGCTTGCCTTGGTGTCACAGCTACGCCTTGCTCACCTCCAGCCATCATGACAGAGCTCGCTTCATCTCATGGTGTCTCACCAGCACCTGCCTCATCTCCTGGTGTCCCCTCAGTGTCATACAGCCCTGCTAGGCACTCGGCACCATCCGGTCCCCCTAGCCCTTCAGTCCTTCGGTAATTCATTGCTCAGCTCTCCAAAGTGTAGGAGACTTCCCAGGCATCCCCTGTTTCTGTTCATTGCGTTTCAATCCCAGTTCCATTTCCCCGGCCTGCTTTTCTTTTACCCTCACTTGTCTTCTCCTGTGTTTCTGATCTTGTCACTGTGGTTCCTCCACCTGTCTTCCCAGTCCTGGTGTGTCATGCTGGATGTCCTCCTTACTGTCCCTGTCCAGTCATCGATGTCAATCGGTCGTGTTGCCCGTGCCCTCCTTAGTTCCAGTCTTCCCATTTTGATCCCTCGTGGTCCAGTTTATTTCCAGGTTCACTTTACCGAGTTCAATAAAACCCCTTTTGTTTCATCACCACGCCTGCCCCTGAATCCTTCATCCTGTCTGCTTTAACAACAGGTTGAGCTGGATTTAAACAAACATGCTAATAGATATGATTAATGGCTGAGAATGTTGTAGCATTCTCCATATGGAACCATATGTCACTCTGACAGTTCTTGCTGTCTTGCTGTCTTACTTTGCAATCTCTGTTATATAAAAGAAAAGTCTCAAAAATGATGCCAGACTCAGATTCCAATCATACTAGGAATAAGCTCCCGGGCCCTAAAAATATAAATGACTGAACTTGCCCTTAGATCGATGCCAATTTAAAGTAAACTGAAATTTTCTCTAAGAAATAAAAAAAACAGACTGATGACCTTGGACAAGGTTTCGATATCTGAATTTGCCCTGCAAGCATTGCATATATTCAAAAAAGCAACATAATGGTTTAAGAGAACAGTGCATTTGATTTATTTACCAAAAATTGATAATTGTAATTATGCAATGTAATAAATAAAAATTGATGTGATTAGTTTAAAAATATTTTGAACTGATCAGACAATGTCCTGGCAGAAATTCCTTATCAGTCCATGTAATATAATTGATATATGTCACAATGCGAAGGAGGAAGGACTTGGGGAGCAGGCGTCGTGGTGAAACAAAACTGGTTACAGTCTGATCATACCTAAACCAAGGAATTACCAGGTCATTGAGAAAAACAATATTCGGTAACGCTTTACACTAGCTGTACCATGCTAATACCATAATGCGTTTGTAGAACATGAATGCATTATGAAGGTGCAGTTAATGTAAAGTGTTACCCAATATCTTGCAGTCAAGAAACAGAAACATATGTGAGACATAATTCGTTGTTATGGCAAATGGTGCTTCATTGATATGGTGTTGTCTGAAGCAAGAGTGAGACATGTTTAAGGCATCATTGTAAAAATACAAATATGTCTCTTCATCATTCGGATGTAAGTTTGGATTGAGCTTTGACTTGATTGATTATTACTGGTTTGAGCTCAAGTGTTTTGAGATTTGGAAATGCATTAAGAAAATTCAATTTGAGTTTTACTGCATATATTGAAAGACAAAGCTTATATATTTCTTCATAGATGTCAAATAAACATATAAACCACAATATTATGACTCATGGGTGATGCAAATAACAGTGATTATCTCGACAACAGCACTAATCAAAATCTGGAATATATTAAATGGCAAGTGAACAGCTGGTTTTCAAGGAGAAGAGTTGTATGCTGGAGAAATGGACAAGCCTAAAGAATTAGCTGCATTTGAAAGGCTTGAGGGGAGCTCACAGTCAGTGGTGGTGAGCACCTACCAGCTGTGGTCAGAGGAGGGAAATATCAGGAACTGGTGACAGAATATCGGGCGTCCATGGCTTATTGATGCATGAGGGCAATGGAGGCTGTTCTATCTTTTACAGAGTGATAGAAGGGCTACTATAGCACAGCTGATGTAAAATTTTTATTCAATGTACAAAATGACCATGTTGAAACACACAGTGCATTGCAGCCTTCTGCACTGGAAGCTATGTAGCTGAAGACCATGTAGCTGCGCCCATGCTTACTCCTCTCCACTGGTGATAACACCAGCGATGGACACTGATCTTTGGGACTGAACCTTGAACCAGTGGAAGAAAGTGGCCTGGTTTGATGAGTGCTATTTCTTTTTATGTGTTGTGGATGGGCAGATACAAGTGTGTCATTCCCCTGCACCATGATGCACTGTAGAAAGAAGACAAGCTGGTGGAGGGAGTGTGATGCTCTGAACAAAGTTCTGTTGGAAAAACCTCAGTTCAACCATTCATGTGGAAGGTACTTTGAAGTTTGACACTTATTACTAAATCATTAAGGACCAGGTACACCTATTCTTAGCAACAGTATTCCCTGATGTCAGTGGCATCTTTCAATGGGTGAATGTACCTCCATTAACTGTGCAGGAATGCTTTGCAGGACATGGTGAATAGTTCAAGATGGTGCCCTGGCTGCCAAATTCCTCAGATCTGAATCCTATCGCGCATCTTTCGAATCCAATTTTGGCCTGCTCCATCTCGCAACTTGGGGGACTTAAAGGGTCTGCTGCTGAAATCTTGCTGCCAAATACCACAGGACACCTTCAGAGGTTTAGAGGAATCCATGCCTTGGTGGGTCACAGCTGTTTTGGTGGCATACATAAGACCAGCTCCATATTAGGCAGATGGTCATAATGTACTGGTTCTTCAGTGTATACCATTTGCTGTAGGTTTCCCAGTTAATTCATCAAATTTATTAACACTTATTAAAATCAATAAAACAGTTGTCTTTATTTTATTAGCCTGTGGAATTATGTTGATTTAGCCTTAGAGAGTAATATTTGAAACAGTTTACTTTTTTCGGGCAAGATTATTCTGAGCAGAAACCTGATTTATTATGCAAACATGGTCATTATACCAGGGAGAATATGTATACATTACAGATTTTGGTTTTTATAGTATACATTGTAGAGATGGAGGAAAGAAATCAATTCAATTATGAATCTCTATCCTTTAGTGGGTCAATTCATATATTGCCATACTGATTTTGAAATAGTTATTTAAATTATTATTAATTTCTAATGTTAATTAATATATTTTTGAATTTGAGGTGGAGAAAAGTTGCTGTTCCTCTATAATCGTACTATGGTGGCCCTGAAGGCCAGAACATGTTAACATTAACACAATGCACAAACATAAAGACGACACAAAAACATCAAGACTTTGAACTTATACCTAACTAAAAACTTAAAACTTTTTAAATGTGCTGTTTTTTTCTTAATGTGTTGCCTTCTCTGAATGCATTGTGTTTCCTTAATATGTTACAGTTTTCAAAACTGAAGTGCTCTGTGCCATTGGGGGCAGTATTCATCTGTGGATATTGTACCTCTGACTTTGTTATGTATGGTAGCTGATTAGTGCCGACATCTTAAAAAATCAGAAAACACTTACCCGCGTGGTAAATGGGTATTAGATTTACATTGTATATGAACAGAAAAAAACTTTCACCTTGTGTTTTGAGAGCAGTGTTATAAATGCGCCTTCTTAATGTTTTTGTGTTGTTTTAATGTTGACATGTTATCGACCTTCAGGGCCACTGGAATCCTACAGACATCCTCACACATTAACAGGCAGCACAGCATCCCATGTGGTAGGAGCAAATTATTGGCTGACTTTGCTTAGCAGTAACAATAATGGTGGATGACATTGCAGAGATTTTTGCTGTTCCTCCACAGTGTAAACTGAACATGTGGCAGAAATTTGGCTTCCGTGAGTTAGGTGTTAAAGGAGAGCTGGACATGCTGCATGCAAACTGTCATGCTAAAGTTAGATTTTCAATTCAAGAGAAGTCTGCACACACATGCACATGCCGTTACACATATATAACAGCTTTATTGTCTTGTAAGTAGCCTGTAGGGTTTGTAAACTGTCCCAATGCTTCTGATGTAGCTAATCTACCATTCATAATGGAATACTGTAGATTTGGAGTAAGATTTCTTGCGTGAGCTTGAGAGCCTGAAAGCGCAAGTATCACACCAGTTGTGTGAGAGTTAGCAACCCTGTGTTGAGCAATATGGGCCCGTATGTGTGTTGTAATAACCAGGGCTGCCAACTCTCACGTTTCACAAAATAAATCTTATGGCAAAGCTTAGAGGTACAGGTTTTTTACATGATTCGAGGTTTTAAAATTGCAATAAAAATCACAACATTGCATTGGAATATTTACAGAGATTAGCAATATAAATGTAATCGGCACCTAGGCATAGTGAAAATACTGTTTTGTCTAGGTTACTGGTGATTCCCATCCCTAATACATTGTAACACTTTTAACAGTTATATGCTCATAACATACCAGTTTTTCCATCACTTCATCGGTTTCAGTTGGATGTGTTTAATGGACAGAACCTTTCAAGGAAATTACATCTGTATGTGTGGTTCGAAAAATAGAGGTAAATATGGCCCAAACAAAATGATCCTTCTCGAAGATCCACTGTAGAAAGAAACCCTGATAGGAAAGATGCCGAAGGAAGCAGTCTGAGTATCTATTCCACAAGTAACGATCAAATTCACTAAGATTGTGATAGTAAGTAGGTGCCTAATACATTTTGAGCAGAGCTGATCAATTTAAAAACATCACCTAAAATAATCGAGTAATTCCCTTAATTGAATAATTCCCTGTAATTGAATGATTCCCTGTAATCTAATAATTCCCTGTAATCTCATCAGTGGTGACAACCATTTACGAGGAAAGTAGAAAAATCATGTATAAAAACACTTGATGGGCCAGAAGCCTCATGATAAAATAAAATATATCAATATTTATTAATAAGACAAATCTTGTAAAATAACAACTACCCCAATATAACAAGTGTGAGGTGAAGACCACTCAAATCACATGCATCATTTAAGCCTGCACTAGGTTTCTGAGTCCCAAGACATTGAATTTCAAGTAAGTAATCAAGTCAGTCACAAAACACTTCGGTTATAAATTAATTCCTCTTCTTTTGTTACTATGTATGTGCTGCTTAATCAAAAACACAGTTCCAATCTCAAACCTTTACCCATAATCACAATTATGCTCATACTGACATCTGGCTAATGGGTTGAGGAGCTTAAATGTCACTGACATAACTCAGAAATTACCAAACTAATAAGTTTTTCATCCCACCTTGATTCTATTAATCATGTCTCCTTCAAGACTCAAAATTCATAATGTTTTATGGATCATGCATATTGGAATACTAACTTGTTCAGCCACACCTTGTGCAAAGAAACACTAATGATATGCATTCAGTATAATAAATAGGGTGTTTAAGGATGCTTTATATACTTGTTTTATTCTGTCTCCTTTTTGGATATCTTTGTGTTTGTCATTCTGTAACAGTTTTATGCATTATGCATCCATTTTCCATATTGTGTATACAGTATAGCAGAGTTCCCCAATTCTGATACTGGAGGGCCAGAATTCGACACAGTCTGCAAATTTCCCTACTCAACACACACCTTAATCAGCTAATTACCAAGTTTAATAGGCATGTATGAGCAGGGAAATTTGCAAACTGTGTTGGATTTTAGTCCCCCAGGACCGGAATTGGGGAACTCTGCAGTGATGGGTCCAAGGGAGCCGTTGCAATGGAGATGCCTTGGGTGGGATGGCAGCCTGTTGCGGTTTGGACACTAATTTACTTGCACTTGACGTACAGAGAACTGCTGCTGGCATAGAAAGCCGAGGTGGGGGTGGGGGGGGGGGGGTCTGAAGTCACATTGCTACCCAATGAGCCATCATGCTGCTCCTTGGCAGCAGTTAGCAGATCAAAATATGACCTGACCATTATGATATTTTTTCTGTGAAATTAGAATTTTTCCTTTTCGTTTCATTACTATGGATGTTCTGTCATTGGCTACTATTTAAAATTGGGTGCAAAGCTATCAGAGAATATGTTTAAAAAGATTATATATGTGTGTTTGTGTGCGTGTGTGTGTACAGATATGTGAACAAAAATAGGATATTTAGTACTTGATTAAGAAATACCAACATATCAATATTAAATCTTGTTTCAAATTAAATTTGTAGATAAAGGTGATTTAATTGCACGACCGATGAAAAAACAAGAAACAAATTCACTTGTTTCACAAAAAAAAAATTAACTAAGATGCCAATGCCTACTGAGGAAAAGGTTAGGACACCCAGTGCCCTAATAGCTAGTATTTCCCCCTTTGGCTGAAATAACTTCAATGAGACGTTTCCTATAACCATCTATCAATCTCTGATATCAACTGCCAGAAAGTTTTCCCCACTCTCCAATGCAGAATTCCTTAAGCTGTGTGATGTTTGAAGGGTGTCTTGCATACACATCCTCTTCAAATCACTCCACAGCATCTCAGTAGGATTCAGATCCGGGCTTTGACTTGACCATTCCAGAACTCCTTCTTGTAAGCCATTCCTTGGTAGATTTACTGGAATGTTTTGAGTCATTGTTATTTGCATGATCCAACCCAACTTCAGTTTCAACTTTTGGACAGATGATCTCACATTGTCCTCAATCACCCTCTGATATCATGAAGAATTCATAGTAGATTCTATGATGGTGAGCTGGCCAGGTTCTGCTGCAGCAAAACAGCCCCAAACCATGACATTTCCACCCTCATGCTTCACAGCTGGCATGAGGTTCTTTTTCACAAAATTTGTCTTTGATTTACACCAAACTGTCCTCTGTTACTATGTCTAAGTAATTCAATTTCAGATTCATCTGTCCAAAGCACATTGTTCCAAATGTCCCGGTCTTTGTCTCGGTGGGTCTCTGGCAAACTTTAGTCTTTCCCTGGTATTTTTTTGACAGTAAGGATTTCCTCCTTGCACAGCTTCCATGTAAACCAAACCTGCACAGTTTTTCTAATGGTAGATGCATGTACCTTGACATCAACTGTGGCGAGAGCTTCCTGTATGACCTGTGATGGCATTTTAGGATTTTTGGAGACTTATTTCAGCATGGGGTCTGCTCTAGGACAGTCTCCCCTGGCCATACTGGCACTTGTTTTAAATGTTCTCCACTTGTAAATTATTCTCCAGACAGTGGAATGGTTGATTCCAAACTGTCGTGAGATCTTTTTATATCCTTCCCAGACTCATATGCATCTACATGCTTCTTTCTGAAGGCCTCAGAGAGCTCTTTGGATCTCACTATGGTGATCCCACTCATTTCAACAATCAAGAGCAAACCAAACTAAATATCTATGGCATAAATAAGACAGACTCCACCTAAAAGCTCTGTAATAATGTTCTAATCATTTTCACCCGATGTGGTGCACCTGAATCTAACTATAGGCATTTTAAATAATAATGGATGTGAGGGTGTCCTAACTTTTTCCTAAATGGAAATTGGCATCATAGCTAGTTTCTTCTGTTAAATAAGTGAATTTGTTTCTTTTTGTTTGCATAGGTGATACAGTTACATCACCTTTATCGCCACATATGATAAGGAAAAAGATTTAATAGTGATATGTTGATATTTCTTAATAAAGAACTAAACATTTAATGTGGTGTTCTAATTTTTTCAAACGACTGCACGTATGTGTGTGTGTGACACTCAGCCATGAAGTTGTAGACCACATAAGGTAAGGGATCGCCAAGTGCTGAGACACATAGTGTGAAAAAGTCACCAATGTTCTGTTGACTCGGTAACTGCAGTTTCAAACTTTCTCTGGCATTAATCCCAGCAGCTTCCATGGCTGAGCAGCTGCATACAAGCCTCACATCATCAAGCGCAATACCAAGCGTTGGATGGAGTGGTGTAAAGCACGCCGCTACTGGACTCTGGGGCAGTGGAAATGTGTTCTGTGGCATGACAAATCACACTTCTCTATCTAGTAGTCTGATGGATGAGTCTTGGTTTGGCAGATGCCAGGAGAATGTTAGCTGCATGACTGCATTGTGCCAATTGAAAGGGATTTGGAGGGATAATGGTATAGGTTTGTTTTTCAGGGGTCGGGCTATTCCCCTTGGTTTCAGTGAAGGGAACTCTTAGTGCTTCACGATACCAGGACATTTTGGACAATTCTATGCTTCAAACATTGTGGGAACAGTTTGGGGAAGGCCTTTTCTGTTCCAGCATGTTTGTGCTTCAGGGCATGAAACAAGGTTCATAAAGACACGGGTCAGTGAGTTTGGTATGGAAGATCTTGACTGGTCCACACAGAGCCCTGACCACAACACCGTCAAACACTTTTAGGATGAACTAGAATAGAAATTTTGAGCCAGGCCTTCATGTCCAATATCAGTGCCCAACCTTACAAATGCATGACTGGGCAAAAATTCACACAAGCACACCAAAATTTTGTGGAAAGCCTTCCCAGAAGATTGGCGGCTATTTCAGCTGCAAAGGGGGGGACCAACTCTTTATTGATGCCTGTGTATTTAGAATGGGATATCAAAAAGTTCCTGTAGGTGTAATGACCAACTGTCCCAATCTTTCTCCATATTGTGTGTATATATGTGGTCCAGGTATATGTTAAATTGTTGAAACCAAATGTCCCCACAATGTGTTAAAAGCCTGTTATTTTGACATTATGGGAACCATTTCTTCAGTTCCCACAAGAGGAAATACAATTTTATAAACATCTGTGACTGCAATCAAGAGAGTAACAATAGAAAAATAATGCATTTTGGTTGGTTACTTATGGTTAAGGTTAGGGCTGAGAAGGGGTTAAGGTTGTCATTCTTGGGATTAGGGTTTTGCCTACAGAAATGAATTTACAGTCCCCGCAAAGATAATTACAAAGCTGTGTGTGCGTGTGTGTGTGTGTGTGTGTTTATAGATGTATAGAGCCTTTCAGATGGAACTGGCAAAGAAACTGCCCCAGAATTTTTCATATTACAGATATAAAAGAAATGAAATGATATCAAATAAAAGATATACCTGGTCATTCTAGAAAATTTAATGATTAAATCTCTCCCAAAGGGTCCTCCTGGATTTACTGCATTTTGCCAAACAAAAACATATCAGAGGAAGCAGGAAATAAAACTACAGGGGGGTCCAGTGTTTCACTGGCTTTCTTCCCTGCAGACACACTGACTGTGGCGAGTGGGAATAAAATTTAGTGAGCTTAAAATGGGATTTGCTTCCAGTAAAACCCAGCATCTGGTATCATGTCTGTTGAGGGGAGGCAGCAGGTTCAGCTTCTGCGTTAACCTGCTGATTGAGTTAATGATGGATGCTTGGCAGAGAGGGAGGAGGCCTGGGGGGCACGGAATCGTGAGGAAGCGATAATAGTTAGAGTAAAAGCAGTACACTGGTTTCACAGTCATCAAAGGAGTAATGAATAACGCCTGCACTCAAACGCAACATCAGCACCAGCTGTGCAATTAGAGAACAGCTACACTGACAACACAAGTTGTTTAGCCTGGGATCAAAGACCGTTGGGGCGTAGCATACATTGGCTGGGAAATCACTGTACTATTTGGCAGGGATTCTTTTTTTCAGTATAACAGTGTGTGCTTAAAAGGCTTATACATTTCCACAAAACAGGGCAAGGCAGTAGTACTGTTTAACATAAATAAAAAAAAGGGCTAGCCTGCAAACAGCCAACACCTCCAGTGAGTCTTATTTCTCCCAAGAATGAGGTGCTGCCCCTAGCAAATAAACAGGAAAGAGGAGGTGGGCTCGCAAATCTCAAATGATACATTCATGTTGATTGAATAGTAAATCATTGGGGAGTTGCAACACACCCACTTAAGTCAGCATTTTCAAATCGGTTCCCTGCTAAAAAAGCAAGTCTAGATGAGTCAGGATGACAGTAATGTGACCGTCTGTATTAATTTTCTTATACTGGCCTTAACGTTTTCAGCTCTCTACTGCATATTGTCTAATTTTCTCGTGTTGAGATACACCGAACATTTACAAAGTTCATAAATGATTTAATAGCTATAACATGGGGAACACTCTTTTTTTTGTCAGGTTGATACGGTTATTTTGTCCCTGTACCATAGCCTGTATTTTATCAGAGCTTAAAGAGTGATAATTATCAGATTTTTTTTCCAGAGCTTTAAGGCCTTTGTAGAAAATGTAATTGAGTTGATGGATAATAAAGCCGAGATTAAGTTAGGTGAGTGACAGCAGGTGAATTGTGTTTACCCTGATACCAAAACGGATTACACGTTAGGTGGTCAACAGATATTCTGTCAGAAATGCGATTTTCTCGTGTGGTTATTGTTTCACCGGTGTAACTTCCATCTTTTCTCGAAGCACACAGAGCACATGACAGTAAAGAGTTGCTTTGAGATCCTGTAAGTGCTTCAGTACACCCAGGGTTTGCCTCAGGGAGAACTGTGTTGGAGCTCTGCCTTTTAACATTAATAGGTCTCCACTAAAAATTATATTAGTGTATTGAGATGATTTAGGATCTTTAAGAGAATCCATATCTGTAGCCCTAAGATGCTTAGAAATGTGTCCTACATGTCACTTCTTTGAATGTTGGAGATTTGATCAATTTAATATTTTATAACAGTATTATAGAATTAGAGAAAGGCCAGTTATGTTGTTTTAAGCATGTCTCCAAGCAATATAAATGAAGTTGTCTTACACAACATCAATTAACTTAAACCAGCAAGACCTATCCTAAAAGCAGGTGGTATGAAACTTTGACTCATTTGAAATGAAAATACTACACAAATAATTTGTACTGATTTTTATGTAAACCTGGCACCACAGCTACAACACATGAAAGCACAATTTTAATATAAAAGAGCTATGTGAATGTATGCAATGCAGATAGATAGAATCTATTTTGTCAGAGTATTTAGACACAGGGCTTATCAATATCTACCTTAATAATAAACTGACAATATAATGGATGCAAAGATTCTTATTCCTTAGCTCAGTATACAGTTTTGTGTTTTCAATTACTTACATTCTATCGGGTTGTCACAAAATAGATGTCTCAGGTCCATGAATTATAGTACTTTACAACAAACCTTGACACCTAAAACAAATATGCAAAATGTTAAAGCAGATTCATCATTCACTTTGTTTATTAACAAAAAAATGATGATAAACAGAAAACACAAGATGAAATGGTAGTATAATAGCGTCATGTCTCACAATGTTGAATGGAGCGTAGACGTGCATCAGAGTATGGGCCCTCTTTCATTGCCTCAGTTACTGAGCATGATGTGAAGTTACTGGTGGAACCTTGGTAAGATATAGTTATCTTCTGGTCAACTGAATGCGACCTGCTTAACTATTTCATTCCATGCCCATGTCAGTTAGGAGTATTATTTGAAGTGTCTGCTGCTTGCTGTGGCCGTGGGTCACTACAAGAAGATTCACTGGTAATTTCACAAATTAATAAGCATTGCTATGGGGGGTTTCGAAACAATATAATGAATTCAATCTCAGATACTATTCGAAATGTCAGTCTGAACATGGAGCAGACACCCCATAGCTCTCTGTCTCGAGGCGTCTTTCCGTTCTCTGCATCTCATTGATGCCACTTCTGTTATTATTCCAGTCCTGTTCCTGTTGCACTCCCCAGAGTCCCTGAGAAGGGGAATAGATCTGTCAACACAAGTTTGTAACTAAAGCGCAAATCTCATGCCGGGGTGACAGGGCTGCATTGACACAAAGAGTTTGATGCACCAATTGCTGCTCACCTTTAACTCTAATTAAGTTAAATGTTGTGGGATTTTTATAGTGATTGTTAATCCGGTTGGTATTTATTAATTATTTATTATTTTTGAAAGGATGTAAGTCTCAGTCCTTTTGTGTCATTTATGTGACAGACTGGGAGTATTTTGTGCATGTGCACATTTCAGAAATGTAAGCGCACAGCAAAATTCCTTTGCTGCAATTATGGATAAGGGAGCAGACCTCTTATGGATCCCACTGAAGGAAATGACCTTCAGAATTCTGGAATTCCTCTGGATGTTGCTTGTTTCATCACTCGTTATAGTGGTTGCACAGATTCAGCGTGTCTTGTATTCGGTGAGTACGGCGGAGGTGGGGGATGCAGCGTGCGAAATGCGTCCATGCTGGCCAGATGATGCCAGTGAAAGGTACCATGAGGCCGTGTTATAACACTCTGCGGTCGCTCACTGGGGACGTGTGGTGAGGCCTGGCAGCTGCACTTAATCAAACTGCTGTAGTAATTGATTCAGTCGCACGAGTGACTCCAAGGGCCATAAAAAAGCTGAGCTTGCTCACCTCGGCCGCACATGTAATCCCACCAGTAAAGTTCATAACAAAAGTACTTGTAACCTTTGCACACAGCTACATCTATGTGTAAACCCACCTCCTAAATACAAGCATGTTTGAATATGAGTGCAAAAATTGTCAAAACATCATTGTCTGCCTCACTATTGGTGTAGATGTAGTGCCTCCTTCAGCTTTCTTCTAGGCACATGATGCAAATAAAAAAGGAAACAAATATAATTTCTGTAAATGTACTTGCACAGCTCTGTAAAGCTATCAGTCATTTAAACATCAAAGCTGTGGCCAGTGATATCGCCACACCTTTTCATGTTTGGGGCTGTCCAGTCCTCTTTTCAGTCTGCCTCACATGCACCTTAACCAGGGTCTGTCCATCCTACCATTGGTGTTCTCTTTCCTGCAGAGAGTTGTCTGCAGGTCTTCACATGAATGAAGGCCACTAAATGCATTTTTATCTGTAATCTCTGAGTCTGAGTCCTGACAGATATTTACATTTACTTAAATTGTCTAGCAGAAGCCATTACAAAACATAGTTAATATTTGATATTAAAGTTCTACCAATTGACATAATAAAATCAGTTTTCAAATTTCAAATCAAATGCTTCGTATTTACCATGTTACATTTTGAGCTTAATCATTTTGATAATATAGTACTATAATAAATTTAAAATGATGCTTTCTAAATGCTCATAGTGCACTTTGGAATATATGGATAATTTTCTCAAAGCTCCATGCAAAATCGTTTTTAACACAATGACCATTCGCTAAAAGAGTAACAAGAGCTATGGTATCCAATTAGATGTGCCTTAAACTGTGACGCTAATGGGAGTAAATCTGCAGACTGAGACCAGAATCCTTCGTAATGAGGAAGGGAGCCGCTCAGCCATAAAGTGTTCCACCTCCAGTTAGGATCCCTAAATTAAAGGAACAAATGGTGCATGCTGTAAATTCTTCCCAATTCTCCCGGGCACTCGTGTGCTGACTTGAATCAAGCTCATTTCTGCAGGCAGTCTTCTAATGGTGCCCAAAATGAATTCTGAATTTCAGCTGTACCACGTGGCAGTGATCTGTAAGCCCGTCTTTGCCTTTGAACTTATCAACAGTGAGTGTGTGACTTTCTTCTCTCTCTCCTGTGTAGACTGTGACTGTGGTGAGTACTCAAGTGTTCCCAGTTACTGCCGGGCACTAATTAACACAGCAGAAGACTTGTTAATGGACTGAACCTTTTTCTGAACGTGTTTCCCCCACAAGCACAAGGTATATACATATAAATATTGACATTCTACTTGGAATACTATCAAAACAAATAAAAAATGAATTAAAATAATTTAAAAAGTTCTAGTAACTTTAAAAATGTTTCTCATAGATACAGTACCCTAAAATTAATTGATTCTGTGTGAGCATCGCAGGAAATCATCCATATCGTACAGCAAGAGCCCTTTCTTTCACTTTTCATGCATTACTTCTCAGACTGTTGGATTTTTAAACACCAATTTTAAAGTGTAGGTGGTGGTGGCCGAGAGAATGAAGCAGTTTGGGGTGCAGTGGCTCTTTTGGTATTAGAACTTTAGTTCAATTAAATAGTAATTGTACAGGACATGCACAAGTGGCTGCACCCCCTTGTCTGTTCAATAAGCTTTGTAAATTGTAACTAATTTCACAGAGGCCTGAGCATTGTAATGGAGCCCTAAGTACATGTACCCTTATTCCCACTTCAGTTATTATGTCAAGGCTCTAATATAAAGCTCACAGAATAGCACCGTATCTCTCAGGATGTTTCACTTTAATAAACAGCAGGTTAACGGGGATTCTATTTAACTGAGCCTGAAACATAAAATATGAAAGTGTAGTTTTACAGTCTAACGATGCTATCATAGTTTAGCCTCTTAGCAGATGGCTTTAAGTGAAATTAATAGTTTACAATTTATGTACACTGTACATTTCCAGTAATTCTCTTCTCAGGGTGTCAAGAACAGATCATTTTCTTGGACCTAAACCAGTCATCTTTTACTTACACACGCTGTTGCTTAAATGTTACATCATGTACTGCCTATTCTTTGTAGATACTAGAGTTTGTGGTTCATAATTTTGAAAGGAGAGCTCGTATTTAATTTAATGTTCGTTACTCAGGTTCTGTTCCTTAACTGTCTCCTGTCCATTATGGTGGTTTCTGCTGGCATGGGAGGTACTTTAGACATTCTTGAAAGGACATACCAAGATTTATTCTTCATGTTGCTTTATCAGACCTTTTTCCAAGAGTTAAACCAATACATTGAAGTCAGGTTTTCTTCTAAAATCCAGTACAAATGCTTCAGTAACACTTTTGACGAATGCCATGCCTATAATAATGCATTCATAAAGCATTATAAAAATGGCTATAAATATTTATAAAAAGACATAATACATTATAGCCATGTTTATAATGCAACATGGATGCTTTAAGAAGCTCTTGGCAGATCTATAATGCATTATAAATAGCTTCATGATGCAGTACTAAACATCCCTAATTTGTATACCAACCATTATAATGCATTATGAAGGTATCTATAGTGCATCATAGATGAAAGCCTCATTAGAGCTTATGAAGTATTATAATCAACACTATAATGCTTTGCGACTGTCAAGATGCTGTAATACTGAATTAATGATTATTACTACCATTATTATGCATTATGTAGATATTTATAATGCATTATAGATGTCAGCTTCAAATGTTACCAATCTTTCCTGAGAAATTCATGATTTAAATTTAGCGCCGAAGAAAGGAGCTATGAGAACTAATATGAACTGTTCCCCTCCTTTTTTAATTGTATTCAATATTTGGCTCTCTCCATGTTTTGTAATTGAATATTTTTATAACAACTGTATCATAAGTCTTCTGTATGGTATGAGGATTAGGAAGCAAATGTTTTGAAGCGAAGGAGATAAAAGTTCACAGTTCAGAGATACACAAATGATGTGTCAAGGGTATAAGGAATGCAATCTTAACATGTAGAAGTGTACGTAATAATACTAAATCTCAATGAACCTGTTACACAGAAAACCGTGCTATTTCTGAAAATGGTTATAATTGGCCCTTTAATACTACGAATTCAGTAGGAGAACTGGGTGAAACATATATGTTTATGAAAACAGGTTAAATAATGACTTTCATTTGCTTTCCTTTGTGCTGCAAAGAATCTGTGTGCAATAAAACATGCATTTTTTCTTAGCTAGTTAGCCTGCAGAGGTTAATTCATGAGCACAATGGTATTGCTTTGATTGCTATTGCCGAGGAAGACATGACAAGGAAATAGATCATGGAAAATGGAAGAATATTCCTGTGGAATTAAAATGAAACAAAAAAAAAGCAATCCAATGAAAACATTACGGTTCCAGCAGCTATGGTGCTTGGACCCATAACAAACAGTGAAGTGAAAAAACTTTTACTGTTTTCCCCAATTTAACAAAGCCTCAATGTAATACTCTGAAAGCAATCGAGATTACTTTGTCACAATGTTTTTGGTAAAACATAAAAGGAAACATTGTTTCATATGTTAATTTACAGTAACATGTTAATGCATTTATCTGATACTGAAGCTAAAATAAATGCAATGCAAAACACATTATTTTGCCCTAAAATAGAAAAAGTTATCTCTTATTATTATTTGGCACACTAAACAGTAACTTAGCAAAGCATAAAACAGTTCAGTTTTGGCACAGTTGCTACTACATGTGAGTTCGGTATGGTATGAGTCACTGATGCTAACGGTGCTATCAGTTCCCTCTGGTGTAGATGCCAGGAGGTCTGATGCAGCACTATCTTCCAGTGGTTTAGCGATAATTACAGGTGTCTCTTATACTTTGGCACCACAGATATGTTCTGCATAATGTCACCATATGCATCAACAGTCAACCTGAGAGGACCTATTTTGACTCCGTTTTTTCCTCATTGCATCTTTTCAGCTCAGTAGTCTCTTGGAAGAACATCTTGTCCTACAATAAAGCCTTTTTTTGTTCTGTTCTTCATATGTTTGAGCTGTTATTTTGGACTTCTCTTCAAACACCAATATTCATGAGAACCACGTGAGACTCCTCTTCATGAACATCATTGCTGGCATTTTATGCTTCGTTGCATGTACTGAATTTGAATGCACGAGATGGAATAGCCTTCTTGACCAATGGCTTTCAGTCACTACTTAATTGTCTATCAAACCCTCTCAGCCAAACTTTTTGCAAACATGCTGACGAATAGAGGTAAAAATCTAGATGTTCTTCATAAACATTTTTAACTCCTCAGAGATAAATTATAGTCTGTTTCCACTAATGATTTGAATAGGCAGTGCTGCTCAGAAAATTATGATTCTCAGTGTAGCACTTGTCTTTTCAGATCTTGTTGAATTCATGGCAACTACTTCAGGCCATTTAAAATGTGTGTTGACTCTGGAACATCAAGATACCCTGGGACCATGGTAATGAATGCTGTCACCACAGCGTCAGTATGCTTCTGGTGGGCTGTTCTGGGTCTTAGAGTATGCCAATCAGAGTAGTGTTTTGTCATGTCCTCAATTTGCTTGTTAATGACAGGCAACCCAACAAAACTATGAGTGATCTTTTTTTTGTCCATCATAATGATGTTATCTAGGAACCTCTGTGTGCCCCTTGAAACACTTGCTCTTGGAATAGATGTGATACCAAAGAGACAATGATTGTATTGTCATAATTGTCCCTGTAGATGGTTAAGAATTTCATTAAGTGACTCCTTGGTTTCCATTTGAAGGTATCCTCCTGAGACCCAAGGGAAAAGTGTCCTTCAATTTTAGGTTATTTGTCTTTGGAGGAAAGAAGACATCTTACAATTTAGATTTTTTTTAATTTTTAATTTTTAATTTCACAGCATGTTCTCTTTGGTGTACAAGAAGAATAAATATGTTTCCATACATCAGTGAAAAGATAGATGTAAAAACAACATGTCCACTACAATGGACATAAATGAATTCATTTTTAAATGGTGCCTTTCACAAGAGAATCACCCCAAGGCGCTTTACATTAGTGTGTCGTAATACATTTCTACATTTTTCGTACAGAATAATGCAAAAACAGGGAAAATGAAAGACAAATAAATTTTCTCCCCCAAGCTTGCATTATGGAAAAAGGTTTAGGGCCCCTAGAATCACATGTGACTGTCATACATGGCTCACGTGGGCTGGCTGCTGGTGCCGGGGCTGGAGGGGAGACACTCGCTGCAGGAGGGACTACGGCCAGATCTAAGCTGGCTGTGTGCTCCAATTCATTCAGATGTATAAATCCCTCAATCTGCTTAATCTCCACCAAGGTACTAATGTGCCCCTCTGATGCACAAATCCTGTCCTTCAACACTACTATGACTAAACATTTCTGGCATAAAAACTGTGAGGAACGTCACAAGATAAATTTTCCCCCTCCTATTAGGAATACAAAAAAGTTCTCTAGATGTGCCAGTGGACACAACTGGCTATATACTGCATCTACTATCACTTTAAAAATCACAGCAGATATGTAATTCTCCATCGATTATGACCTTTAAAATAAATAAAATTTAAAAACTGCAGCAATGGTTGTGACACACTCACTCCATTCCTGACTTCACTTCCTTTAGAGTAGCTAGTATAAAGCAGGCCTTGAAGAATATCAGAGTACTAAGTATATATATTTTTGTTTGTTTTAATCACAGCTTTCATTCCTTTGAATGCCTTTGAATCCCTTTTTACTACCCTGCTAGAAGTTAAGAAAGCACCTCACCAATGTTGCTACTGTTGCTTCTGATGACACAATCAATGTGATTATTGTATGCTAATTGAGGTGGGTGTTTCCCAACCAAAAGCTTCCAAGCAGTGCTGGGTATTCACCACATAATACATATGCATTCAGCTGTTTCCCCCCTGTACTGTATGCCACATCCACATTTATTTTACCCTTGGGAAACAACTTTTTCCTTGGTATAGGTTTTGAGCGTCACTGTTATTTTCTGCAGTGATATTTCCAAAAACATTTTTTTATTTTTTAATCAGTTGCATTAATCACTGACAAGGCTGACCCCATGTCTAATTCCATTTTCAATTTCTTTCCTGATACCTCTGGTGCGACCCATGTAATCCCGAAATGTGTTTCTGTAATGTTGTGCAGTTCTAAGCATGATATGTCATCTTTGTCTGAGTCAATGTCATGTTCAGACAAATCCATGTCTTTCTCAGATTTTTTTTTTTGGACATTTGTGCTTTTTGCTTTTGTCTGTTCATTTTTCTCTTTGAACTCGGGGTGCCTTTTGTCGTCTTTACATACCTTCACAATGTGACCTCTCCTGCGGCATTTTTTTGTCTTTGAACCAAAACACATTTGCATTGCGTGAGGTTTTGGCACAATGGTAACACATTTGTCTTTTTCCTTATTGTATACTGACATTTTATGCATTGCGCATTCATTTTCCTTTTGTTGTAATTCAGAGGCATCCTTAGCTACACTGATACCGCTATCTCAATTACACGTGCCAGCATTAAGCCAGGTTCTCAGAGCAATCTCTTTCGAGTGCTTTCATCCCTCATGCCACATACAGGCCTGTGTCTTATTACATCGGATAGTCCAGCTCTTTATTCACAGCGCTGTCATTCGACACAGTTCTGCAACGCACACAGTTATGCTCTCACCTCTAGATTGGTCCCTATTAAAGGAATCGGAATCTTTTGGCTATGCCCACTGGTTGAAATGTTTCTGTAAAATATCAACAATATCCTAGAAAATATTGGTTTTTATGCATTAACAAACTCCATATCAGGCTGCAGGTTGGTAAGGGACTTCCTTACTACCATCAACATTATTAGCTGCACAATAATGTTACACTTTCTCAATACGCATGAGCCAGGCTTCACTGGTGCTTTCATATTTGGAAATTTGTACAATTTACCCCAGCATTCTGGATTGGCTCTGTTCAATTTCACTCAAAAGTATGTGACCACACAGATGCCAATTTCCCTGCTTAGTCTCATTCAGACTAGCCCTCCACATTGTTGTGTTTATGCACTGATAATTATATGTAAATCCCTATGCTACCTTGCCAGAATGAACGTAACGTATCACTGCTTGACTGTACTATACACAAAACAGGTTTTCCACATCCTAAATGTAAACTAGTGCTAATTTTATACAGTGTACAAAATTTTACTTTGAGTGACTTTACTAAGATGAAGGATTATATATTACATTTAAAAATGTGTTGTTCATCTTATTAAATTTGCAAACAAAAGCCTCCAACAATAATTTTTATACTATTTATTTGCTATTGAATTTAACACAAAGGATGGAGCATGCACAAGAAAGTAATTATAATCATTATAACCGTCCATGTCAAATAAACATCACCTAAGAAATATTCTTTTACATGCATACATTTTCCTATCTACCCATGTCAGGACAGCAAGCCACTGTAGCTACAGTAACTATGGATGCTAATCAATATTCTTTACAATCAGAATAGTGCACTGATCTCTCCATAGACTTATAAACTGAGCTGTAGTTAATATATAAACAACACCATTAATCTTGCCATTTACCTTTGTCTGTACATCCACAAAGAAGAAATAGTAAAACATAAGTGGTACCCTTGTACTCATTTAAAAAAATGTGTGGAGTCAAAGAGACATCATTATAATTAATGATGACATCTCAATTGATAGCTTTCCAAAAAGCTACACAGTGTATAAAGGCTTAAGAAAATCTGAGGCAAAGATACAGAAAACAAATAGGGGAGATCAAAAAAATTTGAACAAAGACAGAAGCATTGGAAAGCAGAGATGGTACAGTAGAAATGGGTGGAAAGTGTAGTGGATAATACACAACTCCCTACCTTTGATATTCCATTTATTTATTTGTAGCAAAACTTCATCTCTTAGATGTTGGGAAGATCAAGAGTATTTCCTAGGTGTAGGAGACTATACAGCATGGACACTCACCTATGTTGCACATAGACAATTTAAATCACCTGTAGCCTGTTTCATGAAGCAGGATTTCTTGCTTAGTCAGATAACTTGGCGGATTTCTGATAGTCTGGGCTAAATGGACTTCATCTTCATTCACCTATAATTAGCCCAACCTACCTTAAATCCAACAAGTTATCCAGCTAAGCGAGAAATCCTGCTTCTTGAAACAAGACCCTGAACAATACGTTTAGCTTTCAAAAGAGCACTGAAATAAATCCCACGCCGTACTTGCGGTGGCTCTACCTGAACACACAGCTTTGCAATGACAGTGCTACGCAGCTTGTCTGCAATGAGGTTAGGTGGGGCAGTGTGAGGAGACATGGCACATAACAGTGACAATAATAATGACAATGAACAGCAAGTAGTAGAGGTAATAATAACACCGCTAACAACAACGACGGTAATACTGCGGGGAGGCTGATGCAGCCTGTGTAGTCCCGGTGCACTTGTGAGTGTCCGCTGACAGCAGTGGTGATTGCTGTTATAGAGTCTGACTGTTGCAGGAACAAGATATCTGAGGAAGGGCTCTGTAGAACAGCACGGGTGGAGCAGCCTGTTGCTGAAAAGCTGCCTAAGGCACTCAAGGACTCCTGCGGAGGGTTGGGAGGTGTTAGGATGGCCTGGAATTTGGCCATTGTCCTCCTCTCACTCGTCACCTACCAGGTGTCATGGGATCACCCTGCTGTGGATGCAGCCCAGCGGATCAGTTTCAGCCTCTTCCAATCCAGCACAGCAATGCTACTGCTCCAGCATAACAGATTTCAATTTTCATTTTCACACTAAAGATGAAAATAATAGCTTTACAATATACAGTATACATAAAATAAGAATATTTTATAACATATGAATAAATGAACTGTGATGTATAAGATAGTTTGTGCACAATAATACAACACAGAGATTAGCACAGCTCCTCATGCCATGTCATTGCCATATGTTTACAGAAACCCGAAGGTTTCTTACCATAAGCTTTGCACTCACCTGCATATCTTTCTGTCTAATATCAGAGAAAGATGAGATGTGCAAAGACGGAATTTGATTGAAGTTGATCTCACCTGTACAATGACAATAAAGGCATTCCGTCTATGTGTGAAAAACGTGTATTACTATAAATCACACCAGGAAAACAATTTACAAGTAACAATTTAAAACAAACACATCTGAAAACAGCAAAAATGCAAGGAGCTTAGCTGCATATTATAATACAACTGATATAGCACATTTCATTCCATCCTGCCACTGTACCCTGACAAATTGCTTTGTTTCCATCAGCAGATAACAGTCTCAACTCTGATGGCAAAAAGATTCTGTTCTTAAAACGCATAGTAAAGCTATGCATAAAGAAGGAATGAAGGGCAGAGCCTCTTACAGAACACAGAGATTCTCAACCACACCTCATAATGCTATCATCCATCTCTGTCTCCTCTTGTTTGTTGTTTTTCTGTTTTGTATTATCCTTTGTCCATGAAGTGTGTCCAAAATACTCAGATTTCTATGCCGATGCCTCTTGGAAAATGTTCTTATTCGGAAGGTCGCTTTCCCATGATCCTTGAATTGATAAACACATGCCAAGGCTAGCCAGTTTAATTACAATTGGCCTAAGTATTAGCATTTTATATCATAGATTACAAGCTAATGTTTTGAATAAATAGTTTTAAAAAGAATTATTTTATATACTAATTACCTGTCCATGCAATCTTTTGACACTTTCATGTCATAATGTTCTGCAGCTTGAAAATTGAATAGTTTTATTAAGCACATGTGGACAGAAATACCACACTGCATCAGAAGAGAACGGCACAAAATATTATGATGATTTTATATTCTAAAAATACCAGTCACCACTAATTGGTTTTAAAACTGACAGGACCGGCCTCATTAAGTCATCTTAGAAAACACAAGTTATTGGTTTATTTTCATCTATGACAGAATTGTTCAGCTTCTGGCACCAAACTTCTTATTTGAATTTAAATAGAATCTGTTCCAATATGTCCACTGAAGTTTGGAAAAACTGCTTTTAATTATTGCACTGCTTGAATAGGCCACAGTTTGTGTGACTGTGTGTATTGTCCCTCTGATGGACTGGCATCCCATCTACGACCCCTGGCTTGTTCCTTATGCTTCCTGGTAAAATCTCCAGGCTTGTATTGGAAAAGCATTTCTGGAAATATTAATAAAAATGTACTGAATACATGCATACACAAATTGCTGTCTGTGCAGTTTTTTTCCCTGGAAGTATGTTTATTAAACTTCTTCATTGAGTACAAACACTTTGACTTGACATACTGAATATACATTCTTTATCAAACAGTAATTACTTCAGTGGTTACAGTATAACAGCTTTTTACTTGCATGGACTACTCTAGACAAATTAATTTAGCATATGTAGATTGAATAAAGGAATAAGGTGCTGTTGTGTGTTTCCTACATTGTCACTAGCAAGATCAACATTGTTTGCTTATTTTTTAACAACCACAGAGCCTCTAATCTGTAGCACACCAGCCTTAACTGATGCACATGAAACCACAGTGAATCATTTGTACTGCAGTATATCATCTGTATACCTATGATGTATTTGTATCTTATACAAATGTCATCATGAGAAATGCAATCACACTATTCTGATTTTGTAGACATCAAATTTCTGCAATTCTATGAAGACTATCTTCAAATAAAAGTCTCAAGTTAAAGTGTCTCCCAGATTTCTCAGCTTTTCACTGCATGAATGGCCTCCCAAGGACTTGTAAGGCAACTGCATGCTGCCAGTACGTTGTTGCAAATCAACTGGATAAACAATGCAAACAAGAAAACACCCCAAACATATCTCAGTATTATTGACATCTCATCTAATGTACAGCCCAGTCATTCGCTCCGTGGGCCCCCTCCCCATGTCCCTGACAAAGTTAGAAGATAGATGGATAGATGAATTTTATTGTGAATATTTAAGCTGATATAGGATGTTGTGTACTTCCAAAATGGAAATGACACTTTGCACAAATCAAATGCAAAGCCAACTTGTTTAGAATGGAAAACAGAGACATTATTTTAGGAGTGGTCGGTTTGGTTTTTCTCCTCAGCACTACTCCAGAAGTTTGTTTCACACCTGTTTCTGTGACTTACAAATAATATACACAGCCAAGGACAGGCAAATTTCAAAAATGAATCCCACTGGATCTGTCTGAAGAGCTTGAGATCTTCCCTGATGTTTATTAAGGCTAACGTAGTGGTCTTTATCTTCATCTCATCTGACCTCTTCCCCCTTAACTGGGCCACTCTTACTTGCTGCAGACTACAGATGCATGGTAAGATTTTTCTGGAGACTTCTTTCCTGTTACCATACTCAGCCCAGTCTTATGTATAATGCTGATATTGCTGAACACTTTACATTTTCTCCAGTCCCAGTCACTGAACTCCGTAGGTTTTTTCAACATGATTGCTAGTCTCTTTTTGTATTCCCTTACAAGTCTCCTTTTAGCTTGGACACCACTTTTTAAGGGAAAATCGTCTGTAGGCAATGCCAGGGTGGTATGGCGAGCCTTCAGCATTCTGATTATTGATTCGATGGCACTCACTGAGATGTCCAAAAACTTTGAAATTGTTTTCTAACATCTTCATAATCTATGTGTTTTTACCACTTTATCTGCAGTTCGGTGGGATGCTTTTTAGTCTGCATTTCAGCAACTTTTTTTCTGATTCAGTGCCAAATCGCTGTACCCTAAAAATAGGATTTGTACCCAGAAAATATAAGTCATTTTAATCCTGCAAAGGTAATGGACAATACTAAAGTGATTTTGCCTTTTTGGCAAAAGTGTAAAAACTTAAGTAAAACACAGTAGTTATGCAATAAACATAATAGTCTCTACATTCATCTTGTGGGGTGGGGGGGGGGGGGGGATATGCAGCCTATACAAGGCAGCAGAGGGTCAAGGATGCGATGCAGATTGAATTATGG
>JAODUD010000095.1:18425867-18437694 GCA_026784285.1 Stomatorhinus walkeri | reverse complement strand
CTGAATAAATAGGGCTTGAATGGGCGTGTTTTCTGTGAAATCTTGACACGCCTTTCCCTCACGAGAGGGAGGGGGGATCACGCCAACTGCAAGGCAGCCGCAAGCCATTCACACGGTCGCGGCTATTTCAAGTATCTCCCTCTGTATATGGGTTGTATGTAAACACTATGCCATTTTAAATAAGGGATTTGAGAATCCATTTATTTTGATATCCACAGGGCGTCTTGGAACCAATCCCCTGTGGAAACCAAGGGGCAACTGTATACCGAGCTTTTCACATCATCAGCTTCTAAAGCAATTTTAAAATGTCATAATACCAGTCATACTGACAAAAGAGAAATACATTCCTTTGTCTGTCTAATAGTTCTGCTTAATAGTTTATATTATTGCAATTATACAAGTCTTTTGGTTTTAGGCATGAAGTAACATATTAATATAATGGGAATTGGAGCAGGTTTGAAAGGCGTGTTCTTAGGGTCCAGAATTCTCTTTAAAAGCCTAATTAATCAAAATCAGGGCTGCTCATAATGGGGGAGCGAGGGGCACACTTAATTGGCTTTAAACACTGGAGTGGGGGGCATGAGTGTGTGACCATGGATAATGGTAGCTGTGCTTGGGGGGGTGCTTTTGATAGGATTTTCAGCGGGCTCCACTCATGTCTTTGAGTGGCAACGATTAAAACCAATGAGTTTATGGAAAAAGAAAATAACAACTGTCATGCAACACAGAAAAAACTCAAAGACAAACAAAGAAGTAAAAAAGAAATCATGCATGAAACATGTATTACTTAAAAATTTACAAAGAGTTAACGGAAACACTAACACAAAAAGTCGACATATGCCTGTAAGTTAATTTATGCTTAATCTTTTCATTCATGTGTTCTTTAGAATGTATTACTAGTAAATTCAGCCTTATGTTTTTTGGGTAACACTTTCTATGGATGCCATGTCTGTAAGAATCTATGAACACATTCATAATATGTTATAATGCATAAAGCATTATAAACATGGCTAGAAATATCTGAAAAACTAGCTATGTCTATTATGCATTATGAATGCTTTATGAAGCTTAGTTAACTCACTATAGATACCTTCATAATGCAGTACAAAGTATCCTTAATTCTTGTATTGACCATTATAACGTGTTACCAAGGGATCTATAGGGCATTATAGATGAGAGCTTCATTGGACCCTGTGAACATAATGCTTTACAACTCTAATTATAAATTGCTACAGTATATTGCTTCAATTCTTAAATCTTAAATAGATCATTTTTGGTAAGTCTGACTACATTATACTTTATTTATTTGTCTAAACAATAAACTGACAGACAGAAAAGAAAATCATCTGAATAGTGTTCCTGTCTCAATCCTTCCGTCCGAGCCTCGTGTGTGCCAAGCCCCCCTCGCTACCCTGTGTTCTACCCCGATGGAAATCACCTGTTGTCAATTCGTCTGATCATGTTCATCTGTTTCGGTTTAGGTCTTGCTTGTCTTACGTATTTAGTCTGCGTCTCAGTCAGTCTTGTCAGATCCGTCATTGTGGTGTTCTGTGGCGTTTACCCTGTCAGTCTTCCGAATAAACCCCGTGTTTTTGGATTACCTGCCTCTCTGCCGTCTTGCCTGCTCCACGCCGCCGACACCCTGGCACAGCGACGCACCAAATGTGGCAGTTCCTTGGTGTACCAGGAATACATTTTACATTAAAGTGCTTGTAGCCTTTTCTCAACATTTCTTTCCATTGCTTAAATTTATGTTCACTAGATTAATATAAAATATTCATCATAGACTTCACCTAGTTTTGCAAAATTTCAAGATAAATTACTTCTTTATTCTGCTGCAGGACAGCCCAGTTTCTTAAGCTTTTAATGCTTCTTTAATATACCTTGGATTACCAGGATTATTACTTTGAAACTCCGTCTTTGAGGCTATCATGTACTGACATCAATGTAAACCACTGAGTATAACTCTACTGGTTACTTTACTGATTTGCACTGGCTTGAAATGGACAGCGGTAAACAAATAATCCTACCCACTGAGGGTTTGAAAGCCTCATTGGTCCCATGAGTACTCAATAATATGACTAGAGTTTAGCATGAAGGCCATATATATTTATAGGAAGCATAAAGGCTTATCCTTAGATAATTTATTTTGCTTTTTCTCCCAATTCTCTGGGATAATTATATCTTGCATTCATAGGAAAATAAAAAAAAAAGAAAGAATAGAGAGGAAAATAATAATCCCATAAGCTGTGCTTGATACCTCAATTTAGATGTCGTTTTCCATTTAACAAATTAAAGATTTATCATGGTTCCTTTTGCACTTGTCTCTGCGCTGTGAGAAGAACTGAAGGTCAACGAGGATGTTCATTTTTCAGCCGTTCATAAAATGCGTTTTTATGCTCTCAGCTGTGACCTAGTTCATACATTCATAGCAGAACGTTATCGGGGGCTGAGGAGGCACAGTGCCAGCTGTAAAACTATTCCTGAGGGACACACAGATATAATTCACTGTGGTCTGAAGTATTTTTCAGCCCACTCACAGGATCCACAACCCCTTTCTGCTATCGTTCAATGTTTTCAGGCTGAAACATTATGTGTTGGAGACTAAGAATAATATAATGGTCAAAAAAATGCAGCTTATGAAGCATGGAGCTTATGAAGCATTATAATAAACATTATAATGTCTTATGTCAATCAATATAATTAGTATTAATTCTTATACTTACCATTATAATGTATTATGATGGTATCTATGATCCATCATAGATAACAGCTTTAAGTAAAGTGCTACTAAAAATGTATAATTTATTATTATTTAGCCTGTCATTATCTTGGGATGGTTCTCTTTTGGTCAGGGCCTCTAATGATGGCTCTGCCTGAGCCTACCTGAGCCTTCTTTGACATTTTCTGAGTTAACTCACGTGTTTAGTCAGGCTGACACCATTTATTGTTAAAAGATGGGGGTTTGTGGTCACTATAAATATAGGACACTGGGAGAATCACTTTAAAGAACGGCTACAGAATAAGAGTAAGACACTTACATGGACCAAAAATACAGAAACTAGATTTCTCATGTATGATGAATCAAAATTTGAAATTGAAATGCTGGGAGGGTGAGTACCTAAGGTGTGTGTGTGTCCAATTGTTGTGCACGAAGGAGGTTGTAGTAGCTTTGCTGGTGAGACTTGGTGATTTTTGCCACATTGTTTTAAGAAGTCTAAAGAAGACTCTTCTCCCAGAGCTGCCTCAGTTCTTCTTGGCCTATGACCAAAGCGCCCATATTTGCTATAATATAAACTATTACAGACCCAAATCTTGACAACCTAAAACATACTTCAGAATTGTGCAAAAGCAATCTGATGAAAATGCAAACTGAAGGACATCTCAGTCAGCCTACTCAGTCTCCAGACCCTAATATGATGTCATCTGATATCATCTGTGTGGGATGGAATTGCTGAAAAAACATGGAAAGATATGTTGGGAAATTTTGTACTAAGACGTGCCAACCAGATGCCTTGTGTTTGTGAAGCTATTATCAAGGATAATGTTGATTATACTACATAACCTTCTGGGAAGGCTTTCAATTAGTTGCTGGAACATTGCTGGTAGGATTTACTGTCATTAGGTTGAGTGTCGCTGTTGTGCGATCAAGAACCTTTCTGTGAGTTTTCTGTAAGGCTTATACCAACCAACCAATTGAATGGGCTTCCAAATGTTTCCCTTTCACAGTTCATTTACAGTCAGTTGACCAGGGCAGATTTAGCAGAGCAGAAATATGGCAAACTAAATTATTGCAGAGAGGTCATCCTAGGATGTACCCAAGTCACTAACCTCTTCTGTACGGCCACCTGTTCTGCTGCCATTGTTAGTTTTTGGAGATTACATGGCTGTGTGCTTAATTATACAAGTGTCAACAATGGGTGTGACTTCATTAGCCAATTTTTCTGATTAATTGGAGCGTAAACAAAATTTTTACAATTTTGGTTATATAGTGACTTTGTTGTTTACAGCAATTGTTTATATATTTTATAATAATGTTATATATTCAACTCCAAAATTAGGAGAAGTATATCTAGCTCAATGGTTATAAGATGTTTGTTCCACCAAGAAACCATGAATTATCATATTGCCACAATAGCTTTGACAAACATACCAAAAATCATTTTCTGTATATATCAGTATATATCAGTTTTGCTATCTCCCTCCTCTTTGGTGCTATACATATGTTTTCAGATACAATAATTCATGTGATAATGTTATTGACTAAAGAATTTCTTTATTTGTTCTAATCTAAGCTGGCCAAAAATTATGTTTTAAAATAAATACATTATTAATTTAGCTCATCAACCACCATTAATTCACACTTCAAATATGGGTAATCTTAGTGAAAGAACCACATATGCATTACAGAAGTTTTGCAACAGTTAATATTGAACATTGAAACTTTTCTCTCCCACTGGTTTTGCTCATTAATAGAGGAATAAACATGTTGGTTGAACCTCCACCCCCATGTGTCTTTTTTTAAACTGTTTAACATGTCAATGTCAGCATTTAATGCTGAAAGAAATTTTTCAAGATTTTAACACTTCCTCAAAAATCAATTTACTGGTTAAGTTGGTAAGGCAGGAAAAATACAGACTTCCCAGCACATAGAAGAATATGGAAAAATCTGGGCTGCAATTCTTATGGCTTGCCTGCATTAGTGCTGATAACTGAGCTTTAGATATGCACTCTATGCATTATTATACAGGGCAACTGAATGTTTGTGATTAGCCCACCACATATGCACACTTATACAGATAATTTTGCTGTGATGTAACTTTCTACACCTTTGTCATATAGGGAAAAGACTTTTGATTTATTATTGACTTGTATCTGATGTGTCTCACTTGTTATAACCCCAGCATAGTACACAGTAACCCATCAAACTGTAGGGTTCATATCCTGGGGTTCAGTGAAGCCAGGACTCAGAACCTTTTGAATAAACTGGATCAATTTAATTGATGGATGATGGACTCAATGTGCTTATATATAAATTTACTTGTATAAATTAGGATAATTGCTGTTACAAAAATATGTTTTGGCATAATAATAAATATGCCAAATAACACTGGGTGATAAATGGACGTAATCCCTCTGTCAATTACCTTAAAATGAAGCGAACCTTTTCCAACCCATGGTGGAAGTTACTTTTCTGGCCACAAACAGCACTACTGTTTTTAACGTGCACTTATGTTTCTTCTGTGATTGCTTTGTTAAAAAGTGTCATCAGGGCATTTGAATTTCATATGTGTTTTTATTTCAAAAACATTGTTCTTGACTTTTCCACAAATGGTTAGAGTTATGAAACCATTGCATCTGTTCCATTAAACTCTTCTTTCTGTTCTAACATTACAGATGCGTGTCCATAAAACCTTAAAATCATGCAAAATCAGGCAACAAAATGTACAGGGTCTATGAAAATAAACTGAATTGTAGACAGACCACTCAAAACCTAGCCAAGTACTTAGCTATTCCATTTATAAGAACTTTTTGGTAACACTTTACTTAAAGCAGTCATGTATGAAGCATAATAGATACTTTCATAATGCATTATAATGCATTCATAAAGTATTACAAACACAGCTATAACTATTTATAAAAAGGCATAACACATTATGGCCAAATTTATTATGCATTGTGAGTGCACTATGAAGCTCTCATCTATATTACACGGCTTCATAATCCATTATGATGGCCATTATAGTAGAAGGTATCTATTTTGCATTACATATGAAAGCATCGCAGAGCATTCATGATGCATAGTAAACATGGCTTCGCCTTTATATAACCAGTTATAGTTGTTTTATAGTAGTTTATGAATTCATTATATTGCATTACAAAGGTTTCTATAATCATTATGGTGACTGCTTTAAGTAAATTTTTGCCAGTTTTTTTTGCTCATTATACAGCTGATGTTAAACATTAGGCTTCTTGGACACTTTCTTGATACTTTATTCACTCATTAAATGGAAGCAGAATATATATTATTAAAATTAGTTGATACATGGATTAATTTAATGTGATTTAACTATTAAATTAAACACGTTCATTTTTTTTCAAAACAAGTTACTGTACATTATTTGACAGATGTGACAGTGAATAGTAATGTGACACATATTGAATTGACACTTATTAATACTGGGCTGATTGTTTTCTCAATAGGGTGTTTTGAATTGATCTATATCTATCTATATATCCAGGATTTCAAATTCAAATCTGTTGTTCATTACCAGAGATCTTTCCCGTATTTACTAATTGTACATATCTATACAGTATTTACCAACCACATCTGAGACATTTCCCATTTTGAAAACACATAATAAGTAGTTTGCTGTAAGGCATTACAGTCTATCCTAATTCATCAGGACTGATAAGCTAAAATAAAGGTGAAAAGCCATCATAGAATATTTGTCAACATGCCATTCATGTCAGCTCAAAAAGGAAGTGTTAAGATTTGGAATCCAGAAAGCATGGGAAAATGGGTAGGGGGTGCCCTTAATGGAGTGCCACCATATCGCAGATTTCCATAGATAATTCATTAATAATATATATCACATTACGAATGTTAAGTGTTTTTAGAACTAAATGTTTTGTCACCTTGACTCCATAATGTTATAAAAAATATAAGTCAATGGAAATTACCTGTTGTCAATTCGTCTGATCATGTTCATCTGTTTCGGTTGTCTTACGTATTACGTATATAACTGGTCTTGCTCATCTTACGTATTTAGTCTGTGTCTTAGTCAATCTTGTCAGATCCGTCATTTTAACTTGTAACTTTTACTTTCACAATGGTGACTTTTTACTCCGATACATTCTGCTCAACCATCACCCATCACCAATGCTTTGTGCCGGATCCTGCCAAGACACATTCTGGGACATCTCTAGTTTGTGTGTGTTCTGGCACCTGTCTGCGCAGATCTGGCAGCTCTCTAGTTAACAAAAACTAAGACAATAACATACAAGGATAAAATGAAATAAACATGTATTTTAATTTAATGTGCACCGTTCCTGCAATTTCACATAGTTTAATAGTTTAGATTTATTCTTAAGAAATACGTAGCATGTTTTCAGCACCTTGTTTTGCATGCGTTCTGGGACGTGTGCCCACCTTATTAAACACTCCGCATTCATATGCCCTTTGTGTACCGGCACCTTCTGTCCGTTACCCAGTTAAACAAAAATACTTTTGCATGCAGAGCACCTGAGCAGGACTGCACAATTCAACGTAAAAAAATTTTTTCACTCAGAATCAAGGTTATGATTTTCGAGAAATATATTTTTGAGAAATATATTTCCTTCTTTATTATTATTTTTATTTTGCATCACATATTGTCTTTTAGAAGATGGAACAAACAAACAATTTGTAGAGATGCACAATATATCGGTTAACGTACTGAAACTGCCATCCAGTATTTAACCTTTATCAATATTCAAAGTGAGAAGCACTAGAGCCACTGCTACAGTAACGGTTATTATTGAATTGGATGATTTTCTGTAGTGGAGGTTTTTTTAGACTAATTCATCTCTTACAAGAGATCTCAAACTAAAGGCCTGTAGCTTACTGATAATTCCTTATTAAATTTGGCACATAGGCGTAGATCGGTTCTACGTGTTCCACAGAATAAGAAAATCATCAAACTAATCCAGTGGGTTTGAAAAGTTTTACCAATTTTTCTGAATAAAACCAAAATATGAGACTCAGTATTACTTATTCTTAGCTTACAATGCTATATTCAAAACTGCCTCGAGTAAATTTAGGATAGGCCTAGGTCACTTTTTGTAAGATCAGTAGATTTGAATGTATAGTGCTTTTTTAAGTGATCCCCCCCGACCACCACACACACACACACACACACACACACATGTCAGCCTAATAAGGCTGTGATTTAATAGTGTTCGACTCCTACTTATTGTCCCATTTTTCTACCGATTATGGTATTTTGTTTGAGCTCCAGAAAATTCGCAAGACAATACAGTTTACTAGCAGTTTTCTATCTGAATTCCAAATTCAGTCCAAATTCCAAGAAATCACCATCAAAATCTCTGAGGAAACACATTTTTTTCCCCTAAAATGCACTTTCCGACATGTCCACCATTTAAATCAATTGGTTCTTGTTCATTTGGATGCCCTCCAGTGGCTCTCGGCTGCCCTGCCAGCTACTATTACCCAGCCACGCTGAATCTTCTAAAGCGATGCTGTTCAGTTGGGCATCATGTTCCTCAAGAATGACTGCTAAATGCAATTCATGCACCCATCAAAACATTGATCCTGAAAGACCACTATCCTGTATCACACAAGCATTTTATCTCACACCCATGTCTCCTAGATTCTGCTTGCTAAAAACAGTATTTCCTCCGTAAGAAATATCCATCAAGTTTAACTGCTTTGCAGACATGATGTATTACTCTGCCTGACTGTGGTAAGGTACAAGGTCTTCCAAGTATGTATTTTGCAGAAATCAAATAGACATCCTGGGTGTTAAATTAACAATGATTTATGCCGTGTAGAGGATTAATACATGTTACCACATGATTGCCATCCAACAATATATACATATGTATTCAGAATAAATGTTGCATGTCTAATTATATTGATTTATGTCTAACTCCTTTGTCTAGGGTCACTTATAATGGAGGAAACTAATTGCAATAATGAATTAGATGTGTTGAAATGGAAACACTATTAACATACAACCAATTTATTGAGTGGCTTAAAAGGTTTACACATAAGTTATTCATAAGTGCCAGGTAATTAAATCACAGGCTTTTCAGCCATATGCCTATAGCATAACAACAATAACAATGTCCATCCATCTTTTGAAAGCTTATCCAGTGGCTCACAGGGAGTCTGGAGCCCATCGCAGGCACCATTGGGCAGTAGGTTGGAGACCACTCAGAACAGGGTTGTAGTCTATCACAGATAATATCAAACTCAAAGCACCTTCTGAAAATTTGTAACCTAAGGAATTACAAAATGCCAAAAGTTTTACCATTTTGATTAATTTTAAGTGTAGAACAATATTTAATTATTACAAATACATTTTTACCCTTTTTATCAAGGGGATTTATTGTCTAATAATCTTCCTGATCCATTTTGGATTTTCATTATTACAGGTACATAATCAGTATCACTGTCCTGCCCTGCCTGATCCTCCTGTCTCCTTTCTGGCATGGCTATAATAAGATATGCCTGGTGTTTGTTCGTTTGTCTTACTTCTTGTTCCAGCCCTGATGTGATTCACTCCAGCTGCCTCTCGTTGTGCTCACTCGTTGGCCTAGTATTTAATTGCTTTTCGTGTGATCTCCAGTTCTGTCTATGAAGTTGTGTTGCCCCTATTACTTGTGCCCTAGCCTCCCCTTCTTGATGCCCTGTGATCCCAATTGTTTATCTATTATTTAATGAACTCCCTTTCATATGCCCTTATGTCTGCTCCAGCTTCCTCCATTCCGCCCGCAAATGACATTCATGGCCTGAAATCACAAGAGTCGAGGGCAGGCATTAGGGAAAACAAAGGGCTTTATTGACCTTAATCAGGAGCTGGGAAACAAAACAGTCCATGAGGGATCAGATAACAAGAAATAAAAGAGGGGTGAAGGATTGGGGCAGTTACATCGACTTCAAATTGATGACAGGACTAGGGAGCAGTGGACTGAGAAGCACTTTTATTCACAGCTACATAAGGGAGCAAACAAGAGGCAGCTGGAGTGAGAAATAAACAGGCAGGAACAAGACATATGTCAAACAATTCACAAGCATGGCTCATTATGGTCATGCCAGGGAGGAAACAGGAGAGTCATATGGGCAGGATTTGACAATAGGCATAGTACTGGGTGAAAAAGGACGGAAATGTCTTTGGCAGAAACATCATGTTGTCATCATAGTACACAATCTTTATTTATTTCTGTGTAGGGATGGTCTTATTATACTATAATACACCCTGGAAAAAAGACATTTTTTTGCAAACAGTACAGTAATTAAAAACAAAATTGAAATATAGCTACTGCTACATGAAGGTAAAACTTAGGAAGAAAATATGGTATAGGCAGTTAAAACTTTTATTTTAAGGGTTAGGATTTCTGTAAACTCTGCTATTATTCTATCTGAAGGTCCTATATCTGAAATGATTGGAATAGCTAACATTTCAAAATTTATACCTTTTGTTTGCTCTGGACCAGAAATTCTCAAGGGTGGTAACAAAAGGCCAGACTATAGGCAAGGATCTTGGGAGAGGATGAAAAAGGCACTCATTCCAACCGCAAATGAAAGCATCATTCAATGAAATGGTGGGGTTGAGTCCCATGGCTGCAGGAAGGGCAGAGAAGAACAGATGCCCTGGCAGCCTATTCATCCAACAGTAGCACTGACCCAGGGTGACTGTAACTACTTCGCAAAACATCCTTTGGAAAGATTAAATTTAGTTAGAGTATGATCTGAAGTCATAAAATGTCAATGATGTGCGATGCTCCAGGGAGTATGCGGTGTGCTATTAGTTCTGCTCTTGGCAAGATGGTTGATTCCCACGTCTGTAGCCATGCTGTCTACTCTCCAGTATTGTATTGTGCCCTAGAGAGGGAAGCTCTCATTTCCATATGGTGGTAATTCATTGTTGTATTGAATTTAATGATCTGGGGTCCAGTAGTGGAAGCCTTTATTGATCTTTGGCTCTTTGTTTTAGCCAATGAAGGGACAACCTAAATAAGAGGATCATGCATACACAACATATGGTTCAGCAAAGTGTAAACACCTCTAGGAGGAAATCTACACTTTCTTTTAGAGCACAATGCACACGTTAGTGCATCATATATGATACTGAATAATTTTGTGAAGCAGATATTCATGTTGCATTGTTTTTTCTCTTTTTTTAAAAAATCCCATATTTTACATCATATTCAGAGGATGTGATAATATATAAAATAATCATCTGCGACAATATGTGTTCATAAAAATACTACAGCTGCTTTTTATCAGCAATAAATAAAAATGTTGATTACATATTTCCAAAGCTATATGAAACTATATTGAGATTGTTTTTCTGTCCTTTTACTAAAAATTGCTTTTATTCAAAAGGTTAACAATTGAAGACTTACTGCAAAAACTTTATTAAGAAAAAATGTCTACATTTAAATGTATGTAGTTTAATATTTTTACCCCCTTACATATTTTTTGCCATTAGTCAATATACTTAAAAATAAATTTGGTAAGGTTTTTCTCATACTAAGGTTTATTAAAACACTAAGGTAACTTAGTTTTAAATATTAGTTTTGATATTTAAGTACTCTCAGCAAATTGGTAAGAGACTAAATGTGTCCTCCCTTGCATGCCTGGGAGCGCCAAGGACAGACAATGTGTAGCTTCAGAACGTAGCTCTGTTGGCCATTGGCTATTTATCACCATGCAAGCTGCACTGTTCAGCACAGCCACGAAGAGATATTGCTGACCGGGACTGCAGTTTGACCAAGTGGGTGCCATTTTTAAATTGATTGTTGTCCAAAAAGCCATGAACATGGTTTGAGAGTAAGTCTGAAAGTCCATCATGTCATAATTTCATTATGGAAGCTGTGTATCTTTTTTGTGATCATCTTGGATTCTTTACTCAAATAAAATATGCTGTTAGTTTACAGACATAACTTAAATGTAAAAATCACTTTAATGTGCAGATTCATATTGCAGTGACCCTTGGATGCTTGTTTTCACCAAAGTAGGATGACCTAATAACTTGAGGAACATAAATATTGATTTTTCTTTTGTTATTTCTAAATGCATTTGGATTTCAAGGACCAC
>JAODUD010000095.1:18391067-18409019 GCA_026784285.1 Stomatorhinus walkeri | reverse complement strand
TATATATATGTGTGTGTTTATATATATATATATATATATATACACACACACACATTTATAGTGTGTGTGTGTGTGTGTGCATGTGCGTGAATGTCTGCGTTCTATGTTCATAAGCCTATTTATATTTAAACCTGTAGTTTGACCTTTCTACATATTTCCTTTAAACCCATTTCAACACATAAATAAATAAATGTACAAGCAGGCAATTTCTCCAAATGTTTTTTTCTATCCCGTTTCGGATGCTATTTTTTGTACACGGATCGTTTTCACAGCATCTGCGTTCAGCACACACCGGCTTAATGTATCAGCACGCTTTAATGCGCTAGCTTCTCTACAGATAAAAAAGGGGGTGGAGACAAAGGGAATAGCTTTATGTTGCCTTCGTCCAAGTGTAAGTGTAATCCAAGTGTAAGCTCTTCAAAGGAATGCTAAAGAAATAGTTCTGATCCTAATCACAAATTAGATGTTCTAATGTAGTATAATTACGAATAAAATTGTGCTAAAGTTAGAAGAGCAAATTTGTTTGAGTTACATCAAGGTATAATTAAGCTATAGTCAAGGGTTAGCATTTTGAATATTACAGTTTTTCAGATCCTTATTTTCCAGTCATATTCCTAAATTGTGTTTTAAATGTGAGATACATTGATTGATTTTACTGAATAAAGATCAGCATAAAGTTTTATGTAACCTAATTGCGATTATGCGGACGTGTTTTAGCTTTTATGACTGAGGGAATGTTGCATGGAAGAGTGCAATAACAGCCCACCAAAAGGGGACCTCGCTAATGCAATGCCATGAGTACCTGGGTGTTAAGTGCAACTAATAACAATAACCAGTTGCGCTGTTGTAGGAGAGTGATTTGTAATTAACTGGTTGCCGGTATATTAGTGACGCTGCTGCCGATGTTAAAGTCATCGACGGGGGCGGACCTTCGTGGGCTCTCTTGCCGAACACTGAAATCCATCCTATCCATTCAGTCCCCGAACTGAAAGAGTGAACAGCTGGAATCGGAAATACCCGGTAAGTCATCTTCAGGAAGAGAAACGTATTACTGCATGCTCTTCCACATGTAATTGTAAAATATGTGCTGCATTTAATTGCCTCTAAACTTATTTAAGAATTTTATGTTTTTTTAATGCAGTTATTGATTAGCGTGTATATATTTTCTTAACAGTAATAGCATATTCTCTTCTTCTGTTTTGTCGTCTGGATGCGTTTTATATTTTTAAGTTTTATCTTTGTAGTTGGATATTACCGAGCACGTGCATATGCCGTGATGGGCATTTATATATACACCACCTATATCAAACGTCTATAGTGAACTTACAAGTTTATATGCTCGTATTGTGAAAGATCCACTGCACATAAAAGCCAAATGATAAATCCGTCCAATTTGTGGCTGCAGCACGAGAGACGGAGACATTTATAACCAAAGCAGAATTGACAAAAGGGGATGCTTTTGTGTTCAGTGTGATTACAGAAGCATGCAACATATTTTTCTGAAAATATACGGTTCATCTTTAGTATTTTAACAGTTCCGTCTGAAGTGAGATGCATCAGAAAATTACAAAATAATCATAAAATAGCACATCGATGTTTACCAAACATTAAATTACTTAAAAGTGCTTTCCAAAGAATTTCATTTCTTTAGTGTAGCCTATTCGTATAGTTTATTCCTAAAAAGGTGATTAATCGCATTTTGTGTGAATTCCCTGCCTTCTCTAGGACAACTTCACATTCACAAGATGTGCAGCTTGCAGAATAAAGATAGTTGTCATGAAAGCCGGTCTATCAGAAACATACGACGGCAGCATTAACGTCGAGTTAAATGAATTCATATTAAAGATATGCTGTGTGCTCGAGTGAAAAGAACAAGAGAATAGAAGAAATATATAAAATGCCTCGCATAATTTTCCTGCCGAAGCTGACGGGTGGCAGAAGCGCTCTTCCTACATCTACTGAATGGCTTTTTCGGAAAATCCAGTAGTGTGCAGCGGGAACAAGGACGGAAATGAACAACTGAAGGATAGCGCAAGACTCGTTTGTCAGGGTTATGGTGACCAGAGAGGATTAAAACCTAAAATTTGCGCGTGAAGAAAAGTCAATAAAAAGAAAAGGAGCAAAGTAGGAAAGGTGCACCAGAAAAGAACTGTCAAGACATGGGTATACAACATCTCCTTCTTCTCTTCCTATATTTATACTTTGATCCTTTGAACGTGCATTGTGCAGCAACAGACAAGAAGATTAGAAACGTTCCTAAACGGACTCAGAAGGTGAAGGTGAACAGTACTGCTGTTCCTCCAGCAGCTACACGGAGAGTCGCACAGATCCAGCCACCAACTACAGGCAATCATGAAACATGCCTTGGTTACTATGATGTGAGCGGACAGTTTGATAAAGAATTTGAATGCAATAACACTGACCACCGTTACTGTTGTGGAAGTTGTTTTCTTCGATTCTGTTGTCAATTTAAAGGGAATCGCTTAGATCAGAGAACTTGTACTAATGACAAGTCGCCAGACTGGATCAAAACTCTTCCCCCTTCCCCTATACCTACAGTTGACCCAAAGATGGTTCAAACAAACACAACAGTCTTCATAACCTGTGGGGTAATTACTTTCATCATAGTCTTGGGAGTTTCCGCAAAAGTCGCTTATGATAAATCGACACAACCCCCTCAGGAAATGAATATTCACAGGTAAGCAGGTATTTGTAATTTATACACAGACTGATTCCATCTTTCTTGGTCAACATATGTCTGTCTTCGTCCTTGGCTCCCTTTTCTCCTCGGTTTATGTTAATCTTTTCTTTAATGTTTTAGCAAATGTAGGCCTATAAATGCAGACGGCATGCACATGAATCATTTTGCTGGGTGACAGAATTTGACTGCAATACTAAATGTTTTTCATAAGTTTTGCTATATTAAGTCATACCAACGCTGTGTCATAGCCATAATGAATCACCACTGTTATCAAAGTGTATACCTCAGTACAGTGATATAGAAACCTCGGGGGGATATATATACCCCCGCAACCTAATATTTAATTTGACTCCACCTCTCCCCCCACAACAAAATGGGCATTTACAGTATATTAAAATGACTGTCTTCCCCAATATCAAACTCTCTCCTTCGCCCCTTGCCATACAAATGTATCCTTCATTTATCAAACCAGCAATGAAATTCGCCATAATCAGTACTTAAATTTGAAACTTTCTTCACAGATGAAATATGTTTAGTTGAACCTTTTAAATGCATTTACAGTATTTACAGTCGACATGCTTCTATGTGAAATAAAACTGAACAGATACTGTTTCCTAAGACCAAGAATGATACCCTTTCCCTTTGAAGTACTGCATGTGTGAGTGCTTGCTTTAACATGCAAATATACTCTGGTTAACACTGAAAATGGATGCCCATGCTAGAATTAAGGAAAACGATTACACGGCTCAGAATGTGCGTTTATTTGTTTGTTCTCAAAATACTCCTGTCTGTATATGTCATGACAAAACTGAACACATTTTATAACCTGAACACCACCTGAACTGAGCAAATCATCTATAATCATTTTGAAGCTGAAGATGGATACCCTGAGCTTGTAGAACTTCAAATACTTGTATGCACAGTCCAATTCAATCCGTCCTTCAGTTTTTTAATCCTTTTTTTGATTTCGACCATTTTGACCATTTTACCCAAGTGGGTAAATATTCACGAGTACACGTTCCAATACAGATTATATTAATAAATATTATTACAGTTAATATTCATAAAATAGAAAAGACTGCTTCTCTACTATGGAGCTACATATGAAGCAAGAGTTAAGATTTATCATGTTGCTGTTACTGAGGAAACATTAAAAAGTGTTAGAGGAGTTTGATGTTTAGTCTTGGGGAGGCAAGAAAAACTGCATCCAGCGTAGCATATGTGTTAACACACGTGTATCTGCTGCACACATAACCTACTGTATTATTTTGGCAGCCTGTAGAGTGCCACCACATGCAACTAGGGGGGGGGGGGTAGTGCCTGCCCCCCCCACCCCAAACACTGCCAATGTATAGAAGAACACTGACCAATTAACAGTTCAGCACAAACAAAAGACCAAAGTTAACATCATTGGCAGCAGCAAATCACAGAATAACAATGAGGAAAATGAAATTCCATTTGATTTGTAGGAAAGTAGCTTCATTTTATCTAGATGAATGTAACCAAAGGGAACCTGTGTAGGATGGTAAGTAGAATACAGTGATTGTAAGGTGAGCGAAAAACACAGAAGTGTAGAAGCAACGAAAACAGATGATCAAAACATAGAAAACCACAACATTTATAGTTTGTGACTTGATTATTATGTCTTACATGAGAACTTCAGTGTACATTACTCCTTCAGTAGATTGTTTAGGAAAGAGTATTTTTTGCCTTGTAACATTGTTCAGCTGGACCATCTGTAATAATCTTATCTGAATATACAATCTGTCTCTCTTACACATAATTATCATGTATAATGCATTTTTCTCTTCATAATAAGGGTCTACATACATCCCTACAAGAAGGTAGACCAGCCCCAAACAATACAAACTAGCAATTCATTTCAAACACTCGAGGTACTTCATGAAGTTTGTCTGGATAATACCTTATATTTTACTCTTAGGCCAGATACACTCAATAAACATTTACAAAAACAACAAAATTAGTGACATTTTAGCCTGCATGTACAGATGCAGATCCCCATCATAAGAACATGTATGTCACTGAAGTGTTATTAAAAAATTTATAAGAGGAGACAATGAATAACACTAAGGTTATGACACCACTGGCAATACCAAACCATTTGGTATCAAGCAATAGCCTTTATGGAGTGCTCAATCAATCAATTGTAGGGAACACATTCAACTAAATTAGAAATCAGATTTTCAGTTCTTTGAAGTTCTTTTGGATTGAACCGTTGCTAATAATTACACTTAATATTTAAAGGTTTGTATGCAATATAGCCTACAGTATGCAGTGCAGCTGAATATTCTGCACATTTTCTAAGGATTCATCTGTTATGAATCACTGCATTGAAACACTGGAACTGCTGAGCACTGCCAGCAAGATGAATGTTAGGTTCCTTCCCACAATTTCCCAATAAAAACAAACCTGGACATTTTATTGTCACATACCTTGATTATCAGGCTGGTTGCATCCATTAAATGTCTTTTGTACATGATATTTCTTGATTTGATTGAGTATTTGGGCTATTGTGACAGACCAAAATGCATAGTGCTTGAAATAGGTGCTTATACTTTTCCAAATACTCCTAATGATCCGAAGTACATTGCTGGGCCAGTTTCACAGACTGAGATCGGTTTAGTCATACACTTTTTGACTTGCACATCATACGAATAAATTCAGGGGATACGTAATATGTATGCTACAAAAAAGTGATATGTCTTCATTGGAATGCCATTAAATTGCGAATTTACATACGTAGGTGTAGCATTTAAAATAGCAAATGTAAACTTGGATAGTCTTAAAGTAAAAATAAAATAATCCCAAATTGATTTGTTCCCTACAAAAGTTAAAGTAGTAGGCTGGAATATTAGAAATCAATCTTACCAGTCTGGACTGAAAAGGCTGTTAATATGAATTTCTAATATTATACCTGATCTTGTGAAGAGGAGAGCTTTGTTTTGCTTATTTTAATAAGATGACAGTGACATTTTTCTAAAGTAGCAGCACTATAACACCACGATTCGCACAATCCAGACAAGACAATTAGAGTAACAAAATTACCAGTTTAAATTGAGGTCGCTGATGTTTCTGCAGTGCTGAGCTTTAGCCTGGCATCTGCAGCAAAAGTAATTTAATTTCCAACTGAAAACCAGAAGCAGAATGAATAAATGTGTTTTGCCTTCATGATGCATGGCTTTTGTGCTTTGTAGTCCCTGAAGGTTTGTTCCATCTGCACTTGGCGCGGCCCTGACAGAAAATATTTTGAAGTTCAGCTCATTTACAACTGTGATTATGATTAACATTTTACTGGCATCTGTTTGAAGAGCTGTCGGAAAAATAAAAATCGTAAAAAGCCCAATGGATTCAACCATTCAAATTTTCTGCCAAGAAGTGTCGTGTACAGAACGCTTTATGTATGTGAGTGTGTTTCTGGTTGTTTGAAAAAACTGATATTTTACAATATTTAACAGTTTTTTTCACCATTTTTTCCCCCTTATTTTTTTGCTGTTTTCAGAGCCCTTGCCGACATTTTAAGGCAACAAGGACCAATTCCAATATCTCAATATGAGCGGGAAAACATCGCAGCAATGGACGGCACGCCCAAAGAAAACACGCCTGTTCGAACATCTTCAAAAAATCATTACACTCCAGTTCATAAATCAAAATCCAACCATGGTAAGTGTATTTGGAATGAAAAGTTTAACAAAAAGAGACTGATTTACATTATGGTAATATATTTCTATAACTAGTAATTAACATGTTTGTGTGACAGTATATTGGTTGAGATTTACACTGTTTTTTATGCACCTTATGATCCATAACAAAGTTTTGCTTGCATTCTGATGAAATTCAGGCCATCTGAGGTTTAATGTCATAGTACTGTTATGTAAGGGATCTCCACTGGTGAACGATGAAGTGTTGAGTTGCAGGCCAACAACTTCTATTTTGTTCAACATCCTCTAGTAGATTCCCACACATCTGCTCTGACGTGGCCTCTTCATATGATTGTGTGCATGCTCATGCTTGCTTTCTTGGCAGCTGTGCAACTCGCAAATGCACAGCTTCCAAATATTATTCTTCACCACCCAGTAATCATCAGATTTGTCCAAGCAAACTGCATATTAAGCTAATTGCATGAAAGCCTGGCCTTCATACCTGGCACATGGCAGGATAACAGGAAACAAGGCCCAAGTGGATATTGTAATTCTCAAACCATGGGGAGGTCTAATGGTGGAAGTATGTGATATTTGTGTGGAATGACTAGACGAGAGGGGAGAGTCATGCTCTCGAGTTATGCAACATTTGATCTCTCCCCAGAGACTGAACATGGCATCATATATCACTTTGAGCAGTTTCCTTTAATTTCCGGTGTGATTCTATAGCGATTACATCAGACAGTATGTAGCTAAGCATTACTTTGTCATTTATAGATTACTTTTATTTTAACTAATTTATTTATGAATTCTTAGGGAAAAAACCCTTTCTTATATACGCATGGAATTGCATCAGATTCCACTTAAGGTTAATAATTGGTAGCAATCGGTAACCATAGGGCAGTTTTATGATTGATTATAGTCAGTACACACTGATGTTGTGGGTGCACACTTCATAGAGAATGTGTACAGAACCTCTGAGAGTGGCATGTAATCCGGAGTACTGCACTGGCTTCTGTTCAGGCAGTATGATATTGAACAGACATGTAACAGAATAACTTCCCATGTTTATTTTAGAGATGTTCTTTTGATACCGAATTTATATGAAAAAGTATGCAGCCTGTAAAATTTTTACAATATTCTTCTGACATTCCATTACAGAAAGAACAGCACCAGCGATTAAACAGAATAAGCATAAAGAACAGATACTATGCAATACCCTCACACTAACCCACAAATTAATAAAGTATTCATATTTTATTATGCATAATCAAAATATCTTATACTTCTACAGACATTTCATAATTTGTAATTTTTTGTATTTTACAATGCAATTACGTGATTGGGACTGTGATGAATCTTAACCTAGGTAAATCATTTAAAGAAGCCTAAATATTTAAATAAACTTAAACTATGTAGACTATAGTTATATTTAGTGCATTATTTGCCCATGGAATGTGTTTGCGTTTGTGTTTACCCATGTCTTGACAACTGAAATGCCTGCATGTCTTGACAACTAAACTAATCTATGTATGTGAATTTGGATGTGTATTTTTACCTTCTGAAATTTGCATTATAAAATCAGAGCATAAACATTTTTTTAGATATATTTGTCTATATAAGGCAAACCTGTGGGTGGATGCCTGAGTATTGCAGTGATGAATCTGAGTACTGCCTACAGTTCCCTGTGCCTGTTTAGGAATGAAGTGGGCATGGGAAACACGCCCAGTCACCTTTAAAGCCTCACGCCATTATTGCAGCTTCTGTCTGTGACAAATATCTTTGATTGAATGCACTTGCAGATGCTTTTTTCCAAAGCGACATACAGTTGATGCAGCGGGGTCAGCCAACCCCTGGAGCAACTGAGGTTAGGGGCCCTGCTCAAAGGCCCAGTGGTAAATCACCCTGGGGGATTTGGATCGGGAACCCTACCACCTTGGGCAAATTCTATCCTAATGAGCCACACAGTATTGCAAGGTTAAAGTGTCCTACAAGCACTTAGTGAATATGCCCCGAGACTTTCAGATACTTATTTGGGAGATACAAACTGTTGTGCTTTAATGTTTTAAAAATAGTATAGAACATTTCCTTTGCATAAATTATCGGCTGAGGCATTACCCAACGTGCATTTTAGAGAACTACTGTTCTGATGAATAATTCATTCTTTCTTTGGTTGTAAAAAGTAATATAAATTAAAAAGTGGATATAGTGATCTATTTCTATGTAAGAGTGTGTTTATATAAATTAACACTTTCATACCAGTTGATCACTGCCATAGAATCACACTGGTGGGCCGAACTCCACTGGCAAGATCATTGAAAACAGCTTTACATAATTCTAACTTTCATAGGCAGAACTGAGCAAGACTGTAAATGGGAGCTAAAACAATTAACTTAATTTGGAAAAGCTGGAGAAGGATTTCCTTCCTGAATATGTCTGCTGGAGTTTCTTGCTCTCTGTGTTTTACATGTTTTGAAATCTTGCTCTGCTTCCAGAAATCAACTTCTATAATATATATATATATGTGTGTGTGTGTGTGTGTGTGTGTGTGTGTGCATATATGTATTATTTTTCATTGCTTTAAGATATCAGCTCTGCATGCATAAACATTGGCTGGATTACTAAACTATGATTTAATTAGTTTAATTAAAAGGAATTATGCCAATGGGCATTTTTAGATTATACCATCTCCTTTTTTGGTAAATCAAATATTGCTCAGTGTTGCATATATTAATAATTTTGTGGATATTAGCTGTGCATGTTTCAAAAGAATGATCATTTGGATTTCACACGAAACAAAGCTTCAGCCTGTGGTTTTTAAGAACTTGCGTAGCTCATTCAAAAAGTCGCATAGCTGACCTGGCTACTTGTAATGCTTGGGATGTTTTGTAATTGGACTTGGAGCTTTCTATGCAGTCTGAAGAGCGGGGATAGAAGTCAATGTCTCTAAAAACGGCTCTCTACCTGTTTTAAATGGAGATGGGGGTTGAACAATGAAGTAATATAATAGTCTGGCTCAAGGCTGTGTCTATTTCTGTTTTCCATTTGCAGCCTTTTTGACATTTTGATGTATGTACTCTCCCTTTATTATCTGTTTATTATCTGTGATTATTACGCTCTTCAACCACGTCAAATCACAAGCATTACTGATAATACAGTACAATGTGGGCATCAAAGCTGTTTTTTAGGAGAACCTTAGAATGTATAATAAACACATTTGTAACATAGCTCTTACTTTTTGATGATTCAAAAGACTTAATTGTGTAAGATTTGCTGAAGTGTATGGCAGAAAAGGCATCAACTAATACGTAAAACAGCAATGCATTGGAATTCATAGAATTATATTAATTATCTTTTCTGTTGAAGTACGGGACATTTGACTTTTTTAATAAATAACACAGAATCATTTGTACTGGCTTGATAATATAATTATGCTAATTTCTCATGCAGCGCAGGAGTATGTGTGGTCTGTGATATTTTGTGTGCCCTTGGTACAGGATGAAATTAAATGTCACATGTGATTTTGACACTTTAACTAAGAGAAACAAATGATGCTGTGTTTGGAGCAGAAAAACTGGTTTTTAAGACTTAGCTCCGCCACTTTTTTTTCTTTTGCAAGTGTGACCTTCATGGTATAGACATGATTCTGGCCTTGCATCAGAGACCATAAATTCTTAATGTGCAGTCTTCCCAGCACTAATCTCACTGTGAGTCTGAGGAGATATCAACTGAAGGATGTGTGATCTGTTCTTCTGGAAAGTTTTAAAAAGTGAAGCAGTAGATGTTGGAATTGTGCGTCATGTGTGAACAAAGCATTTTCTGAACTGTGAAAGTGGCATGAGTCGTGTGTGTTTACGTCAATGGTATTACGGAAATTACTCCTGGCTGAGATGTTTATCAGTGTTATTTAAGGCCTTTGAGGAAGTTTAGCAAAGTAATCTGAGAAAATGTGTGGGTCTATATGTGTATTTTCACTATCTGCTTTTGTGGTTTTGTGATTTTCAGCACATTCAAGCTGCAGTTGAGTTTATTAATTAACAAAAAATTCTTTGTGCTTTTCTCTTTATTGCAAAATCAGCCAAATAAAGCTACTTACATTATCGGGATAACTAAGAAAGATGCATGTTTTTAGGAAAACAAGCGTGTTGTGTATTCATAAAAGATTATAGCTTACAATTAAAAAAATCATAGATCAAATTCTGAAATCAAAAGAAGTTTATCTATTCAAGGAAACCACATTTAAGTGTATGATATACAGCATGTATCAAAGGGAAACAGAGTAGGGAATGAGCATTTAAATTCAGCATAAACATCTTTGGTTTAAAAAAGGAAATCTGGAGCTAGAATTTCATTCATTAGTTCTAAGTCGCAAACTATTTTTAAAGTATCCCAAGGAGAGAAGCCATTGCTTTACAGTTACACTCTACAGCTAAAGTGAAGACCTACTGTGTATGTCTGTGTGATTTTAAATTATAAGCGACTGTATTGTCTATCAGCTGTGATCCCTGTGTCAGCAGAGCAGTTTAAAACCTCTGAGGAAATAGGACGTAGTGCTTCAGATGTAGTACAGTCTAAAGCAGAGCCCTGTCCGTAAAGCTGTGGCGTGTGTTTCTTTTAGGAGGACACTACACGAAAGAGAGCATCCGGAGTGGAGGCCATGACCTTCACAACTTCATCTCCTCTGGTTTCGTGACATTGGGCCGAGGACACCTTAAAGGTAATGCCTGTCATTTTTGGGGGATGCAGTATCTGGTTCCCCCTCAGAATCCTTTCTTGCTCTCAAAGTAACTTCTATACTGCTGCGCAGAATTTAATTTTTCATGACGCTTCCACTGGTGGAGAAAAACTGCCAGTGCACCACGGAGCAGGGGGTGAGTCCAGGTGGAGCAGGGTGCGAAGACAAATATATTCAGCCAGGCTGAACACTGTCTGCCCACATGGCACACAGACTGTCTCATCTGTCAGCTATGTGGTTGATGGCAGACAGATGTGAAAATTGGAAAAGTACAAGGGGCCAACAGATTCTGATGGAAAGGGCATTTTACGCTGGGGTGTCACCTGCGTTAGGCCTTAACTACACCCATGTGGCTATACACAGGTGAAGTCTTCGCAAGACGTTAAACAAATTACTACTACCAGCAAGTTAGTATTTCAGTTATCGTTGCTAATTGTTTAAATAGCTTATAAAAATATTGTGATTACTATATACTTTTATGAGTTCAGTAATTCAGGTATTATTCCAAATAAATAATTGTTTCCCTGCCTACACTCAAATACCATCGATAATCTCCTCTAGTTTTTATAAAACATATCTGCTAGCCTGATTAATTCTAATACCCTCTTTGATTATAGTTTTTTTTTTGTCTTATTGTGAAACATAGCTTACATGTTCATCAGACAGCACAGCTGAACACAACAGACTTTATCAGGAGACAGCTTCTCCTACACTCGAAAACAGAGAATCGAATGATGAAATGAATGAGCTTAGAGACAACAAGATTAAAAATGTTGTTCAAAGTTTTCTAGAGTCAGGCAGTGCAGGCTATCCTGCATGTGTGTATCGATGCTGTGTTTTGTATGGAAATTGCTGGTAGTTGCTCAGATTGCAAGAATGAATCGAGTTTTGGGTTGAAGTCCATGACAAAGGCAGAAACACTAAAAGTACGACAAGTAACGTCATTATACACTCATTCTCCCCTAGACACCGTATGACTTTGGCATAATATGAGTATGAAACGTTCATAGGAATCCAGTTATTCTTTTTCTTCGGGCACGGATAAAGAACCTCAGGAAAGCAATTACTTATGCAGTGTACAGTAGCTTTTGTTCTCTTTGGTCATCTCTGCAGTGTTCTTCTAACATGCACTGTGACACCTCAGGGTGAAACAAACTTCTAAGCCAGCATTGACACATACATCAATTAAAGCATGGACTAACCTTGCTTTACATGTCAGTGTAAAAGAGCTTTATTTGATGGTGGGTGAAAACTTGCAGCACTTTAAGCAATTAATTACTGTAGGTATAAAAGAACTCGCTGTCACTTTTTGAGGTTAAGTGCAGTTCATGTTCACCTTTAACTTAAGATAATAAGGTCAAAGACATGAAAATTTAAATTGCATCTTTCATCTACGTAATAAAATCAATTATAAAAAATATCTATGATTTAAGGGAGCTCACAGTGTAATCTAAACATCAATGAGAGCTGGCTGAGTAAAGTTTTTTTTACAGAAAATCATTAAAATATATATATATATATATATACACAAACACATTTGCTGGCATTTTTATCTAGAGTGAAATGTATGTGCTGTATCTTAAAGCTATAACATCTCAAATCATTGTAGAGTTTGTGCATTGTCCTCCTAGAAGAAGCTTGTATATATAACTGAACCCGGTTTCTCGAAAGCTTCTTATCGCTAAGTAGTTCTTAAGTTTACCTTAACCTCTCTCTTAACGTTACGTCCCACGTTTGTAAGGTTGGTCTGGACCACTCTTAACCTTCTCTTAGCGTAGTTTCAGCTCAAGCCGCCACCGAGCAGCAGTCTTTAGCAATCAGCAGTGTATTCAAGTCAAATTATGGCATGTTATTAATGTTCTTTCAATGATGGAATATAGTCTAGACCTATTTAAGAATTTAATTTTGATGTCAGAACTAACTGAGTAACTTTTAATTAGCCTATTTCAAATGTGATTAATGCATTAAAATTGGGAATGACTTTTAATATGGAACAGGTGGTAAACAATTTGGCTCTAATCGGCTAAGATCGTATAAATGTGTAATCACGGTGGTGTTCAGAAAGCAACCAACTATGGCAGCGATACAACACGTTGTTGTGCTAAATCAAAGACGGCGCCAGTTGCACGGCCATATCGTTCGTGTGAATTTTTTCATTAGGTAAAACTTCCCCCCTTTTGATATTTTGCCTGAGGTGGCTATTTTAAAAAAGCAAGCAACAGATTATGGAGCTTCTGGACCTGCTCAGACCTGCGCTTGCCAGACCAACGCGTCGTAGCTGCGCATTAAGTCCCGATGTCCAGCTACTTGCAACGCTCCGGTTTTTGCTACTGGGAGCTTCATAGAGGTCGTGGGAGAAGGTTACGGCCTCAGCAAGACCTCGGTGTGGAGATGTGTCCGCGCTGTTACGGACGCCCTTCTGCACCTTCTGCGGATTGGATCCAACTGCCAGCAACACACCAGGAGGTCCAGGAGGTGCACCAGGGCTGCCATACCATTGCAGGCATTCCGAGATTTCTAGGCCTGGTGGATGGAACACTAATCCCACTCGCGAATCCATCAGTGCTTGATCAGGCGTACATCCCGCGAAAGGGATATGTGACACTAAACATCCAGGTAGTGGTGGACCACAGGGGTGTTATCTCTGACCTGGTGGCGAAGTGGCCTGGCAGCACCCACGACAGTTTTGTCTGGGCCAATTCTGCTGTGGGTGAGCAAGCAGAAAGAGGTGCTTTTGGTCAGAGTGTCTTCCTCGGGGACAGTGGATACCCTCTCAGAAGAACCAACCCACAGACTCGGGCTGAAAGAGCCTTCAATGTTGCGCACATGCGCACTCGCAACGTCGTTGAGCATGCAATCGGCGTCTGGAAGCTGCGCTTTCGGTGCCTGCACAAGTCCGCAGGAGGACTGCGCATGAAGCCTCAGAGCTCTTGCGCAGTTACGGTGGCAACAGCTATGCTCCATAACATGGCTGTGCATGGAGACTTTGTCCAGCAAAATTTCCAGTTCTTCAGATGAGAAGCTTGGTGCCCTTTTTTTTACGTGGCTTCTTCTCTGCCATCTTCTCTATCTTCTTTCTTTCTCTCTTTCTCTCTCTCTCTCTAGTGTAGGTAGGTTGCTTTTATAGAAAATCCAATGGCCAATTAAGAGTGCGTTGCACATAAGTGACCGCAGCTGTTTGTCAATCAACTAACAATCAACTATGATTGCTCCCCCTCCTTCGCACCCTGTTGTATACCCTGTTAGTTTCCCGGCCACTAGGTTACATGAAAACATTAACGACAGTTTGGTGATTAAATTTATATATTTTTCTATTATGGCATGCTACTGATAACTTAACGCTTATTTAAATAAATGAGCAATGTTTAATTTGCATAGAATGTGCTGTCTTTCTTAACGGTGTCATGCAAATGAAGTGAAAAATCGATTCCCAAGCAATCGATTTCAACTAATTCAGCACCTTGACTGTGGTCAGCGCCTCGTAACGTCGGACGTAAGAGGCAGTGTCTTAAGAAGCCTCCTAAGGGACAGTTCAGGAAACACACAAAGAAAAGTAAACAACTTTGGTAAGATATATCTTAAGAATCTTCTTAGCACGAGTGTTCGTTATCGAGAAACCGGGCCCAAAACATTAATATCTCATTCACATCATTGATAGTAGTTATGAGATGAATAGATAAGGGACGGAATAAAGTCTCAAACAGAGAGCTTTATTAATTGTATTATATCTTTAAATTTTGCTCCTATTTCAGTGGCATTTAGGTTGATATGTATTTAATTATTATGTACATTACAATTATATTTAGTGTTCTGTGACTGATAAATGTGTGGGTGATACCTCTGAAGCTGGCAGAACCAGACAGAGACAAGATTAGGTGGTGTGCCTGTATTTCTCAATACTCAAAGAATCGTGTTGAAGCACATAATTTTTTCAAGTCATCTGAGTTTAGTGGATCCTGGTTGAGTATATCAACACAAGCAAAAGGAATCTTATCTGTAGTTTGGATTAGGATAAATCAAGAATAGAAAGGGCTGGCTTGAAGTGACGTTTTTATGGTTTTATCTGACATAAACTTATGGTCTCATTGATATCTTAATTCCCGTATTACAATCACATTACTATACAATATGAAGGAACAACTCTGAACTGGATAAACAGATGGAACATGAATGAGTGGATGGATTTCCAAAATTGTCAGTCATGTTTATTTTTTAACCCATGACCCTCACCATGAAAAGCAGATGGAAGATGAATAGATGGATTTATTATTTGTGGTAGTAATTATTGTAGCCACTCTGTGCATAACATTTCTAGTCAAGTTACTGCAATACTTATCAAAAAAAATAATGTTTGTAAAGTATAAAAATATGGGACGAATGGGAATTCATAATGGAGCCTTTCATGGTCCACCTTGAAATATGCAATGCATTCAGTGTTGGTCAGTAGAATGACCACAAGGACACTACAGTGAGTCCTGCTGCAACATGACTAATGCATTATTGAAAAAACTCATGTTCAATATTATTGTGTACTAAAATTCACAAATCCAACGGGGAAAAAGGAGTCAGTGGAATGCAACTCAAAATCTTTGTAACTTACGCCAAATTAAATGAATTAAATAATAAAACCAGTGAAGCCAGTGGCCAATAATCTAATCATACGCATTTAAGTAAGAAATAATAAGAACACCGTAATAAATGATAGGCCTATCATAAATCGCCTAAGTGCACTTAAATCCCACACTTAAGTGAATGGGAGAATACGCTTAAGTCAAAAAAGTGAGGAGCTGTGCGTTTTTGTTATTATTTTTTTTTTACTTAACTGTATGGTAAATTTGACCCCCAAGTAGTTAGCAGCAGATCCTTTAAGTCCTGTAAGTTGCAAGGTGGGACTTCCATGGATCAGACTTGTTTGTCCAGCACAAACCACAGATGCTCCATCAGACAGATCTGAGGAATTTGGAGGTCAAGTCAACACCTTGAACTTTTTCCTCAAACTATTCCTGAATAATACCTGCAGTTTGGCAGGGAGTATTGTCCTGTTGAATGAGGCCACTGCCATCGGGGAATAACGTTGCCATGAAGGAGTGTACGTGGTCTGCAACTATGTTTAGGTAGGTGGTATGTGTCAAAGTAACATCCACATGAATGCCAGGACCCCAGGTTTCCCAGCAGAACATTACACAAATCTTCTCCCTGCCTCCATCTGCTTACCTTCTTCCCATAGTGTATCTTGGTGCTATCTCTTCCCCCAGGTAAAGAGTGTACATGCACCTGGCCTTCTACATGATGTGACACAAAAACTCATCATACCAGACCACCTTGTTCCGTTGCTGCTTGGTTCAGTCCCGCACTCACATGCCCATTGTAGGTGCATTTCACTCTACCGGTCTGCAGCCGTGCAGCCCCATACACGTCAAGCTGTGATGCCCTGTGTGTTCTGACACCTTTATGTCATAGCCGGCATTAACCTTTAAGAAATTTGTGCTAGAGTAGCTCTCTGGGATTGTTTCAGACGGGCTAGCCTTCACTCCCCACATGCATGGATGAGCCTTGGGTGCCCTTGACCCCATCGCTGATTCATCAGGTTGGCATTCCTTTGTCCACTTTTGGTAGGCACCCCCTAAGATCTATCATTTTGGAGTTGGTCTTACGCAGTTTTCTAACCATCACAGTTTGGCCCTTGTCAGAGTTGCCCAGGCCCTCATAATTGTCGCATGTAACCATAATGATTACCATAATGACAAAGTATTATTTTAGTATTTTGTTTGACTGAACATACACGGGGATTAAAATCTTTTATCTGCTCATTAAGCGGGATGATCTGTGACAGAATTCATTTCAGGTTAATTTAATTTCAGGTTACATGGTGTTGTTTTCAGCACTTCAGGTGTTGATGGTTCTGACCTTTTTTTCACCTTGTGACAAGTCATGTTTGATAATTAGGTGCTGCAAGCACAGACAGTCACCAGTGATAGAGATAATCAAGATAATGATACTGTTATCTTCATCAGAAAACACACAAAAACGGGCTTGGTGTATTAGTAATGCATATATGACTACAAACAAAAGTGAAGCCACTATTGATTATTTAGTTTTCAACCTGGTGGTTAGATACTAATGTTCATTCATGTCAAGTGTCAAAATCCACAACGGAATTCGATTTGCTTGTGTTTCCCCTTTCCCATCCTGTGTTCTTCCCTGCCTTTTCCCGTAGCCTCTGGGATAGGCTCTGGACCCTCTGCAACCCTGAATAGGATAAGCGGTTTTAGAAAATAAATGGATGGATGGATGCATGGATGGATGTGTTTCCTCTTGATATGTATAAACTGTACAATGCCAGACCATGGTGAGCAAACCTGCTATGTAGTGTACATCAGCCTCTGAGAGTGCAATCCTTACTTGATTTTCTTGCAACAAATTTGCATATGTCTATTGCAGTTGCTCTAGGTTGTACCTAATTTTTGCATAATGGAAATTGTGTCACGTCTTCAGGAGGCTTTCAAGTTCCTCAGTCTCAAGGGACTGGATGCAGTGAGACATTCGTGGGTCCAACGGTAACAAGGACCATGGCAGGGATAGGGCGAATGCTGCGAGGCTTTACACTGTGTGAGACATTCGGCGGTCCAACGGTAACATGGAACATGGCAGCGATAGGGCGGATGCTGCGAGGCTTTACATGGTATGAGACATTCGGCGGTCCAACGGTAACATGGAACATGGCAGGGATAGGGCGGATGCTGCGAGGCTTTACACTGTGTGAGACATTCGGCGGTCCAGCGGTAACATGGAACATGGCAGCGATAGGGCGGATGCTGCGAGGCTTTACATGGTATGAGACATTCGGCGGTCCAACG
>JAODUD010000095.1:18329925-18347467 GCA_026784285.1 Stomatorhinus walkeri | reverse complement strand
CAAAAAAAAAAAAATAAAATCTAAAACTTAAATGCAGAATTTCATGAATCATAAAATACTGGATCTGAAATTCTTTACTGAAATCTTTCAAAACCCCACCTACTCCACTGGTTTATTTACATAATAAAATGGTTTGCAATTGAAGTACTTGAAATGATGGGTACCAAATGCAGACAACTTTTTGTTGTGCATTCAGGCACCTACATAATGTACAATACATACATTATATTGTTGTTTGACTTCTTGATATAATCTTTTTGGTAAGAACGTGCATCCTTATGCATTTATTTTGTATTGTGCTTTCCCTGATTAAATCAGCTTCATATGCTTAATTCAAGATTTATTATTATGGAAATAACACCCTGTTTATTATGTAAAAAGCACCCTGATATTATGATGGAAAAGAAAGGAAAAAAATGAAACGTTATCACCAAATGTGATTAAGACAAGTTTCTTACAAACGTCAGACAAAAAGGGCAAAACTTCTGTAGTTTTACTAATTTACTTCAAGGTAAGAATTTAAACTGAGGAACAGTATCCTAAAAATAGTCCCAAAATCCCTCTCCAATTGTATTTTTTATTAGTTTTCCATACTTTTACAATAGCATGCACATGCTATATAGTCACAATATCCTAAAGAATTGACTGTTTATGTTCATCAGTGGGCAACACAAAATATGCAGGCATTGTTCTGGCTGTTCTGATTTTCTTCACTGGCTGTCAAATTACCTGAAGAACATCTTTCACCATAGAGAATCATTATTAGTGCCAGTAGTAATTTATCTTTTATACGCATATAATGTTTCATAATTTTTTTATATTCAACTCAAATGCTTTTTCTAGCATTTGGCTGTGAAAAACAATATTGTTAATTTAAATGAATGCTTAATTAAAACCCATGATTCAATTAAGTCAGAAGAAACAGTAATATAAGATTTTTTTTATGAATTTCACATTTTCAATTTGGAGTTTTATTTCATTTAATAATACACGCAGTTAGCTAGTTGGTGGCACTGCCAGATGACAGCTGCAGGCTGGGGTTCCGATCCCACCCCTGCTTTGTGTGTGGCCTTGGCAGGCTCCCTTTGGCACGGCGTTCTCTGGGACGCTCTGGCTACCTCCCGCAGCTCAAAGACATAACTGAACTACTGTCTGTAAATTGCCCGTGACGTGTGTGAATGTGTTTGTGTTTTTGTGCTCTGTGAAAGACTGAGTTCCCATTCAGGCTTGTGCCCTATACTTCCCGGCCAGTCCATCCATGACCTGCACTGGATAAATGGCCAAGTGGCCGACAAAGTTAACAACTTAATGCCTGTAGCAGTGTACTAGTTTTTTTGTCTTTTTTCTCCCTCTTGTTGTGTGTGTGTTTGGATTAGATTTTACATTAGTAGAATAGTTATTTAGACAAAATGATTACCTTGCTTACCTGTTTGGTTTTAGATTATAATGTAAAATACAAGTAAATGCAAATAAAATACAAATACAATATGATTGTTGGGTAAGCATTTGAGCTGATGGAATCTAAATATTCCATATTATCTGCTAATCTCATTGTGGCAATTTGATCCATGAAAATCCATGAAAGTCCATGATACCTGCATTTGGGGTCCCAGCATCATAAGAATGTAAATAAGGTTAATGAAACTATTGGCCTAATACCCTCTAAAGGTCATGGCATTTTCAATCCACTCTGCACATTTTCTGCTTGGATAAGAAACTGAAGTGCTGTACAGTAAAATGTTCTCCACTGTCATTTTTTAAAAAAATTTACTCTTAGCCTTGAGCGTCAAATGAGCTACTCCTAAGTAATTTTTAAAAGTATATGACAATATGCTTAGCCGCATCTACATTTCGTTGCACAAATCGAATACAACTGAAGTAAATTTTCTAAAGCACATTCATATTTCTAAAAAATAAAATTGAATTTATTTAGCAGTTCACCCAAAGAGTTCCAGGTATGAACTCTAAATCCACAAATGAAGGATTTTAATCAAGCCAATTGTCCCCACAAAACCAAAAAGACGTGCCAATAATATGATACTACGGATGAATCATGGCAGTCACTCACCGATACCAGGAACGTAAGGAAGAAGACAGTGCTGCCCCTTTTCTACAATTGTTCTTTTTGAAGTCTTGACATAATAAGGATAGTGGTGGGTCCTCACAGTCCCATTTTTTTCATAACCTTGACAGTTATTTATCTGCTAGGGGGTAAAGACTTTAATATGACACACTTTCAGCATGAAAATCAATTTGTAAAACATTTTAAGTGAATCACAGAGAGCAATTTCATTAAAATATTAATGGAATCCATGAAAAGTTATGGAAAATTTTAGGCAGGTTTTTTCCATTAAAAAACTGACAAAAAAAGAACTGTTAGTTCAAAACTGTGGATAAAGCTTGATGTAACTGGTGTCTTTCCAACTGAGAAACTACAAAGTATTTTTTGTGAAACCATGACAACAAAGTAATTCTGCAGGCTTCATTTACCACAGAACCGGCACTGTTGGTACCAAACTCGTAAGCAATAACATTGAGGCAAACACTGAGGAAATCTGAAATAACTTCCATGTATATGTAATAAACAACTAGTTTTAATTTAAAAATAATAATATTGAGTTTGTTTGCTTGGAAAATAGTAAAAGCAGGTAAGGAAAACATAGAGGCATTATGTGCAGAATTAATGTTTGCAAGTGAATTTAGAAGATATCCTGGGTGGTGTGGTATTTGAGTGTAATCGGTCCAGGGTGCCAGGATAAGGCAAGAGATGACTTTATTTTCAGATGTGCCATGAATTTAATGGATTTCCTGTGGGCACTGGCACGTAACCCACACCTGCCCCTTTTGTTAATGTGCCTGGATGTCATATTCCCATTTCTGCTGCACTCTGCCTGCTTTTAAACCCGCTTTACCTGAGCCCCATCACCCGCACCCCCTAATCTGTCCTGTGTCTGAATGATGGACATTTGTCCTGCGGGGGTGCTGCCCCTCACCAGTGTCACGACATGTCACGATGCTCCCCTGCTGAGCACAATGCATGAGGAAGACAGATGCAGGAAATAATCACATGTAAACCCAAGTGTTCTGCATGTTAATGCCTTTTATACCGGCCCCCCCCCCCCCCCCGCCCCAGTGCCAAATGGCAGTGAATCCCTCATGTCCTGCCCTGCCCAATCTTTCTAGGCATTGATTGTGATCTGATTGTGATCTTCTGTTCTCTTCTGTTTCCCTGCAGAGAGCACTCGGATGAACAGCATCCTTACCTCGCAGACAGAACCCTATGATCTGTCCTTCTCCCGCTCGTTCCAGAGCCTGTCCCACCTGCCCCCCTCCTATGAGTCAGCAGTGAAATCAGACCTAAATAAATACTCCTCTCTCAAAAGATTAAGTAAGTGTACCCTACCTTCATTTTACAAACTTTAGTATATTATTAGATAATTATTCCTCAAATAAAAAAAAATACATGGAAAAAACAACCAATATGCAATACTTAAGATTATAATAATCAAACTGTTAATTTCTATGTCTATTGCAAAATTCCACTATGTCTGTTACAAAAATGAACTATATTACCATATGATACAGTTTAATACAGACATTGTTAATCATGAGGATATAACACAAAGTTATCCTTCAGTCCAAACTGATAAACATGCATTAAATTCAAACTTACTGCCAAAGTTTTGTGTGGTTTTGGATGATAAGTTCACATAAAATAAGCAGCAGCAAGCTTAGCTCCTACTAGGTAAACAAGCAATATATTAAAAGGTATTCGCCACAGCTTTTCTGCCGTTGTGCAAATATAAGGGTGCTTATATAATTTCGGTGCTTTAAGATTCTGCAGCGTTTGTTTGTTTTGCTCAATATAATATATTCTGATTAGATATTTTTTCTCTTACCGCAATGCTTTATGGGAATCAATTTTGAAGTAACCCCTAGGTGGCTTCTATATCAAAAGGAAGGAGTTACAGTATATTTTAACAAAGTAACAATAACAGCAATATCTTCTCTGTCCAGAATTGTTAAATGAATAGTTGTTGGGGGAAAAAGACTGCATATGAATTCATATAATATCCATCCATTCATCCATTAACTACCGGTTCGTTGGGGTAGCAGCTTCAGGAGAGATACCCAGACCTCCCTCTCCCCAGCTACCTCTACCAGCTCCTTGGGGAGGAGGCCGAGGCGCTCCCAGGCCAGCTGAGAGATATAATCCCTCCAGCATGTCCTGGGTCTGCCGCAGGGCCTCCTCCTGTAGGACATGCACGGAAAACCTCTCCGGGTAGCTGCCCAGGAGGCATCCGCACCAGGTGTCCAAACCACCTCAACTGGCTCCTTTCGACACGGAAAATAAGTGGTTCTACTCTGAGACCCTCCCGGATATTCGAACTTCTTACCCTATCCCTAAGGGAGTGCCCAGGCAAAACCTCATTTCAGCCACCTGTATTCGCAATCTCATTCTTTCGGTCATTACCCACAGCTCTTAACCATAGGTGAGGGTTGGGATGAAGGTGGACCAATAGATGAGCTTTCCGGCTCAGTTCTTTCTTAGCCACGACAAACTGATTAAGCGCCGTTTCGATTCGTCTGTCCAGCTCCAAGATCGCCTACGCTCACTCGTGAACAAGAAACTTGAACTCCTCCACTTGAGGCAGTACCTCTTCCCTGACAAGAAGAGGGCAATCCACCCGCTTCCGGCTGAGAACCATGGTCTCAGATTTGGAGGTGCTAATATTCATCCCTGCCGCTTTGCACTCGGCTGCGAACTGCCCCAGAGCACACTGGAGATCTCCAGCAGATAAAGCCAACAGGACGACTTTGTCTGCAAAAAGCAGTGAGGCAATCCTGATGCCACCAAACTGGACACCCTCAACACCCTGGCTGCACCTAGATATCCTGTCCATAAATATTATAAAACAGGACCGATGACAAAGGGCAGCCCTGACAGAGCCCAACCCGCACTGGGAACACGTCCGACTTATAACCGGCAATGCGGACCAAGCTTCTGCTCTGTTCATACAGGGACCGAATCACCCACAACCGTGGACCCCGGACACCATACTCCCGAAAACCCCCCACAGATCATGTTTGGGAACCCGGTCGTAAGCCTTTTCCAAATCCACAAAACACATGTAGACTGGATAGGCAAACTCCCAGGCTGCCTCCAGTACCCTTGCAAAGGTATAAAGCTGATCCAGTGTTCCGCAGCCAGGATGAAAAGGCGCTGTTGAGAGGGCGTGTCAGCCACGACAGCCCGACAACATCCAGAGCCTTTAGGTACTCCGGGTGGATCTCGTCCACCCCCGGGGCCCGGCCACCACGTAGCTTTTTAACCACCCTGGTCCCCCAGCACCCTTGGGTGATGTCCCCAGGTGAGGTCAACAGCACCTCCTTCACACCATAAATAGTACAAACCAGGAGCTGCTTCCCCCTCCTTTTGAAGCCGACCGAAAGTCACTTTCCAAGGCCTCGCCGAACTCCTCCCATGCCCAAGTTTTTGCTTCCGTGACCTCCCGAGCCTGATTCTGCCTGGCCTGCCGGTTACTGTCTGCTGCCTCCGGAGAACCCGGGCTAATAATTCCTGGTAAGCCTCCTTCTTCAGCTTGACAGTCCCCCTCACCACTGGTGTCCACCATTGGGTATGAGGGTTACCGCCACAACTGGTACCGACCACCGTGCAGCCACAGCTCTGTATGGCCACTTCCACAATGGAGGTCCAGAACAGTGTCCATTCAGACTCAATGTCCCCAACCTCCCCCGGTATACAGTTGGAATTCTGCCGGAGGTGCGAGTTAAAGCTTCGGCAAACAGGAGCCTCTGCCAGACATTCCCAGCAGACCCTCACTATGCGCTTAGGCCTACCAGGTCTGACCTGCTTCCTCCCCCACCACCGGAGCCAACTCACCGCCAGGTGGTGATCAGTTGACAGCTCTGCCCCTCTCTTTACCTGAGTGTCCAAGACAGAAGGCCGCAGATCAGATGATACGATTATGAAATTGATCATCGACATGTAGCCCCGGGCATGTTCGTACCATGTCCACTTATGGACACCCTTATGCTCAAACATGGTATTTCTTATGGACAAACCATGCATTGCACAGAGTTCCAATAACAGAACACCACTCGGGTTCAGATGAGGGAAGCCATTCCTTCCAATTGCCCCCCTCCAGGTCATACTGTCATTGCCCACGTGAGCATTGAAGTCCCCCAGCAAAACGATGGAATCCCCTCATGGCGTGCTAACCAGAATACCACTAAAAGAATCCAAGAAGGATTGGGTACTCTGAACTGTCATTCCTTAACCCGAAGGCACAGGGAGACAGCCCTCTCATTCAGCGGGGTAAACTTAATGCAGCGAGCTGTGGGGCTACCAGTAGCTCCACCCCAGCCCGGTGTCACTCACCTGCCGCCACACCAGAAGAAAAGAGCGTCCGGCCCCTCTGGAAGAGATTGGTTCTAGAACCCACGCTATGCGTTGAGGTGAGCCTGGCTATACATAGTCGATACTTCTTAACCTCACGTGCAAGATCAGGCTCCTTCCCCACCAGAGAGATGACATTCCATGTCCCTAAAGCAACAACAGGCCCTTCCCCCAGGCCTGACTCCAGTGTGAGCACGGTGACCCTAGTCCGGGCAAGGGAAATGAGACTTTGATAAAATGCTTTATCATAGGGTTCTTTTGGATTGCTCTTTGTCTGGCCCCTCCCCTGGGTCCTTTTTGCCTTGGGAGACCGTACCAGGGGTTATTGCCCCCGACAACATAGCCCCCAGGGTCACTGAGGCATGCAAACCCCTCCACCATGAAAAGGTAGCAATCCAAGGAGAGGTTCATATAAAATATACATTGTATATCGACCTTTGTGTTTAGTTGTGTTACATACTGAAAAGATGTGATCCTTTGCATGTATTCTTTCCAAATATCTCATGTTAGTTTATTAGGAGGAGAGGCAGCATTTCAATGCAAGCTGATTCATTTTTGTTGTAGAATGTGGCTGCGCTTGCCTCAGAATGAGTTAAATGCGTTAACTTTGTTGTGGCATTTCTAGCTTTTTATACTGTATATAAAAGAGGGGCAGACCATTTTGAAGGGTCTTAATTGACAGCTCTTCAACACAAACCTCCTTCACTTGCACGGTGACTGGTAAATACTCACCAACCCAATCACAAAGAAACATTTCTGGCAGCAGTTCCTTCTAAAGTATCCTCCGGCGAACTCCATCAGGGCTGCACCATTTCTTTTGAAATCAAATCATTTGTAATAGCAAATATCCAGCATGCTAAGCTGCTTCTACTTCACTCTGGCTCAGTGTTTGATTGTACTTGGGAGTTGATACATTGTTCAAAACTACGACGTACTGTTTTTTTTTACAAAACACAAAACCAGCCTAAGAAAAATCCCTTCTTATACTGTATGAATATGGAATTCTGTAGATATAACATTGTTACATCCTGGATAGTATATTGCTCATGAAATATGATATTATTAAATGATCTAAGCAATAGTTGAATTATTAGAAATGTTAGAATCACATTTTATTATTCACACTATAGCAATAAAGTGGATGAGAGTGTAATTCTGGACTACAGTATGTTTTAATGCTCAAGCTAAAAGCAGAAAAACAATATTTTTGAGCAATTTGTCTCATAACACACCTTATCTAAATCCACTCCTGAAACCATATTATGATTGATGGTTTACAAGTAGACAGTGTGTCATTAACATCCCTATTGGAGTATGCTGGCGTTGTCGATCCGTGATCAATCCCAATAATGCACTTTCCGGTACGCGTGATATAGCTGACATACAGTGAAACGAATTATGAGTTTTCCAAGTGCACTGAGAATTTTTTAAACTGATACGATGCATTTTCAATCATGATTGAAAAAGGTCAAGACATGACAGAGAATTACATACAAATGCATAGAAATAGTAACGCTTGGATTAACACAGAAAATTGTCAGAAATATTTTATTAAAAGTGTATCTAAAAAATGCATCTGACACCTCCACATTGAATTACAAGTTAATAATGTTACAGTTGTGAAAAAAATATGTCTTGAGTTGCACATGTGGCAGAAGGAAAGTAAAAAACTGGATTTTCAACAGAAAATCTAATAAAAAAGAAGACCTAATAGGATTTTAGCAATGCAATCTTGTGAAGGCTGCTAGCACATCTGGGAGGCATGCCAATCACTGAGCTGCTAACTAATGATCACATCATCAAAAATAATTAAAAGTAAATGATTAAAATGGTTGTGGCTCAAGTGTGAGCAGGTTGCAAATTAGGAGCTGAATACACTGAAGATGATTTTCTGAGGTGTTCAGCGGATTCGTACCTGAGCTCTAACAATGTTTCTTTGCACCATGTGGTTTTATGCAATTTAGTGACACTGTAGGGCATCCTATGTTTCTTAAATGTGTTTTTAAATAAATATAGAAATATGACATGCATAATTACAGTACAACTGTACTTCGAAAGCACTTGATTCACATTCCCACCAACATAATAATTCGGTGCTGGATTCAAACTGCTTGTTGCAGCCTAAATCAACACACGGGCGTTCCTGACTGAGCTGTTTGCAGCCTCTTCTCACGCCTAAAACAATTGTCACAGCATAAGCATGAATTTTACACATTCCCTTGATACATGTCACACCATGAACCTATCGTAATGTTACAATGGGGAATATTCATTATTATGTGCAGCCACATATCCAAAAGTGAAGCTGAGTTTAACAATACTTATTCTATTATTTAATTGATTTATATAATATAGTGTGAACATGAATTTAATCAGTTTAAAATTGTAATGTTACATCTGGCATTGCCAGGAAAAATAACTTCTTTGGCACGCATTCTATTAACATAAATATCGGCCAGTGTATAGTTTGGTGCAGGGTTAGGGCACTGTATCTGTGGTCAGGAGGTCCTTGGTTCAACTCCCACTGTTGCCAGATTGACTTCTCTGTTGGGCCCCTGAGCATGTCCCCTGATCCACATTTGCTCCAGGAGCCGTCTGACTCTGCTTTAACATATGCATGTCTCTTTGCATAAAAGTTTCTGCTAAATGAACAAAATGAAAAGAGGGAGGAGGCAGAATGTCTTACGTAGAGACAGTGTTTGTGTTTTAACTTGTGATGTGTCCCTCACCACAGCTGATAAAGATGTAGAGGAGTACTACTCCCGGAAAAGGCACCTGCCCGACTTGGCGGCTCGCGGGACGCTGCCCCTGCATGTGATTAAGATGAACCAGGAGCAGCAGGCTCCCCCACAGCGCCAGCGGCCACGGCGTGTGCAGAGGGCCATGTCGCAGGACCGGGTGCTTTCTCCGGAGAGGGGCCCCGTTCCCGACTACGACATGTCCCCCTACAACGTGTCCTCCTATGGCCGAATCCTGTCTGACGAGCAGCTCCTGTCGGCCGAGCGCCTCCAATCCCAGGACCCGCTCCTTTCACCAGACAAAATGATGTCACTGAAGCGCTCGAGCTTATGTGACAAATCCATGTCACGGGCTCTGTCGCACACCGATGTGTTTGTACCCACCACGCCCGTCATGGACCGGTACAAGATGACAAAAATGCACTCCCATCCCAGTGCCTCGAACAATGCACACAACACGGTGACTGTGAACCAGACCGTTTCCAAGCGGCAGGCTTTCGCGTCACGACGGACACACACAGTGGAGCAACTACACTACATCCCCGGACATCACCACCACTACCGCACAGCAAGCAAGACCGAAGTAACTGTTTAACCTGAGGGACTTCAGTGTCACGCGGGAATGGGATATGCATTAGCAGCAGTAAATGCGATGACAACAGGATTATCCACACATGTGAACAATCCCAGAAAAATGTAAACATAAGGCACCAACTATAGTAGGACAAGCTGCATTTAAATCAGATAAACAAACAAAAAATTGTCTTTATTTTCAACACCAGCTTTCCAGAATAGCCGGTATGGAGATCATGATTTTTGTGCACAATTGCACATCAACCAGTACTTGTACACGGATAGGAAAAGATGCACAAGAACTTTCTGACACTTTATGTGTAATTTAATCTTTGAGTGCAGTTTACAAAGGGCTTTTCATGTTGACACATATGGAGCGGTATCTCAGTGGTTATGTTATGACAGGAAACATGCTTAAGGGTGTCAAAGGAGAGCGGTACTGTAATAACTTTATAAATATATAAATATATATACTATTTGTACTTCCAGTCCTATTTAGCTTTAGAGATTCTTTGTCAACTTAACTGGTGTTAGCACTTCAACTGGTGCCTCTCAAAACTGTACCATTTCAGTAATGAAGTGGATTCGTGGGTTAAAAAGCACAATAAATTCAAAATACCTTTTTACATTTCTTTTAAATTCTTCTTTTGGTAATGGCTAGCACGTATTAGCTTACTATATAAAATGGTCAGTTTCTTTGCAAAGATTGTTGTAAATATGCTATACTAGGATCAGTCAATGGGTTGGTTGGCTTTTGTAAAAGAGTTTTTTTTTTCCTTTTTTGTAGCAGTAGTTGTAGTGAAAGGTAATGACCGTAATTCCACATTAGACAGGCCACTAAACAAAATGGACATAACTGAGTTGAATAATGTATGTTTGTCTATTTACATGTCTTTGTAGGATGAGAAGTGAATGAATGTGATTGACCGACTATATACCACTGTTGATACCCGGCTTTAGACTGTGTCCCTGTGATTCAAAAGGCAGGTGAACATATTATGCTTAGTGCAGTAGCTTAAAAAAATAAATTAAAAAAATCATAATTATTTTCACAGTATAACATATTCCTGTATGTCTTATATATGTATTTAGCCAGGAAAAGCTGCTTTCTTTTAACATATCAATAACTGTGTTGTTATATATAGGGTACTGCATATGTCAGAACTGGAAAATTATTGTTGTGTAATGGTTAAAGTGTTACAGCTGTCTTGACATAACTAAAACAATCGAATATAATATTCAAATACTAGCAAAGAAAGGATTAAAACTGTGAATTGTTTGTCCAAATGTTTTAATTAAAGCAATGCCTTATATTATGAATCCTAAACTAATATCTTAATTTTATAATTATGCTTCAAATATGCTGAAACAATTTTCCCAATTGTGAAGAAATTTATCCTCCTATATCATTTCGTAACAGTGACACTAAGAGTATAAGCAGTGTGTTCAGAGTATGACATGTGGATATGATATGAAATATATACCTCAAATTTTGAATTGAATGGTTCAGTCCTGTTCATTCCAGTTTATTTAAATATTTATATGGAAAAAGTGAGAATATTTGCTATATTTGTACTGAATTCTCTTGAAGAACCATGAAGTTATGATGTAGTTCTTAATTTAAATCACAGTATATTATCAGTCCTGTTGTATACCTGAGCCCAGTTAAAAAAGGTGTCAAAATCCTCCTTGCTAACTATTGGCTTTTTACAATTTAGAATAATGTTTGGATGATTTTAACTTTTGAATTTTAAAAAGGAAAAACTGAGAAACCAGTTAGTAGTTTCACAAATGATTCCTCTTCTTTCCACCTGTTCGTCGAAGTGGTTTGTAAAGAGATAAGAAGTAACAATCACGTTTGTTTTTTCACATGAACTTGTGAAACTACAAAGATATTAGGTAAAAGTGGTTATTTATATTCCACATCTGATTAAATATTTCATGCTGATAACAACCAATTCATTCCCTGCCTTGTGCCATATGCTACTTCACTTTCTCGGAAAATTACTCTACACATCCAAACAGGCCTTTTCTCAGTTCAATTGTTGACCTTTTCCTGTTCTTTTTTCTTAAAGTGATAGTTAGTCTAAAGATGGACAAAATGATCATACGTAGTAAAACATTATAGAAAAAGATTTGTTCTTTCTTTCACTCTTGTTTATTTGTAAATTGTTTGTAGAAGAAAATGCGCCGCATAATTAAAATGTCTAGAAACAGAAATTTGGCAGATGGTAATGATGGATGAGTTTATATGAGAATATCCCTCTTTAAACATACGTTTATAGTATCTAGCATTGATATCCCTCCAGTAAAGAGAAGCACTTTTGTTCTAATGTAAAAATCAGTAACATCATTAAAGGACCCTTTTAAAACATATTGAATAAGCCATGCATTAAAAATTATATTAGCAGTTGTTGAGTTGTGTTGTGAATATAGTTGAATATTTCCCTACATTCTGTATTTTGTTCATTAACCAGTCCACTAGATCAGCATCTCACGTTCTTCTCCAAGCAAAAAAACTGTTAATGTGTACTACACTCACCAGGGTCAGATATGGTGTGATATTCATATCAGTATATTTAAGAGTAAAATTATGTTTCCCTGCTTTGTGCCTTCTGTCTGAGGACAGACTGCAAGATTGATCGATAAATCTGCATTCATTACTAGTTTTTATTTTCTAAAATCTTGTGGTACCTATAAAAACGTTATGCTCAAAACAATTTTCCACTGTGACACACTATTATTGCATGAATCCAAAAGTAAAATATACTTAAATAAAATAAGATTTTTTCCTGATTCACTGTTGAGATAGACTTGCCCCATCTTTGACAGGATAACAAAACCAGGTATTAATGAATCCCAACACGGATTCTGCAAACTCCTAGTTAAGCTAACCTGCATACTTTAAAGCTACATTTTAATGAAAATGGCAGTATGGCAGTATGGTGTAGTTATGCAGGGTAAAAGAATCATCCTATTATTTTACACTGAAATAAATCCCTGTCTTGTGTGCCTACGAAAAGCCTAATGTTATACAATGAGATATACAGCTTATTTAACATGTACTGTCTAGTAATTAACCTCTCAGGCACTGTATAAATTTGCTTGTCACATCTAAACTAATGACTTTTAACTTAATTTTCAACAACTATGTTATAAACATAAAAACATATATATATACATATATATNNNNTTTGATACTCGGGAATTTGCATGACACAACAAAATATATAATATATATGCTAAATATATAATGTATGTATTATGTAAGGATTTACCGGTGAAATACAGCCTTAAATATTGTGCAAATGGAGTTACACTGAATATACATTGTGAAATTCTATGACTTTCGAGGTTCCCTTTCCAAAGTGCACAAAATCACAGCCATGCGCTTGTTTTATAAATGAGACCCCAGATGACGATTGTGAAGCTGATCTATCCCTACTTGAAGTGCATTTGGGCCTATGACAGCTTCATTTCATTCAAATCATTAACACTTGCTGCTCATTTTCGACAGTTATGTGCTTAGTTTTCATTAAAGGCATACAGTATGAGTCACTCCAGAAAGATCTATAAAACAAGCACTTAAAAAAGATTTAAGAAGATGAACATCAAGTTACCACCACGGCAGTTAATGTTATGCTGTAGTTAAAATCTAAATGTGAGTGGATAGAGGCAGATATGAACAAGAGGAGACAAAAGCTCCTTTTTGTAGTCGTAGGAGAGGAACAAAAGAAAAAAAACCTGCAAGGGTCCAAGGCCAAATGACTGCCCAACCCCCCAGGCATGATAACTTTATGCAATATTCTGAAAAACATGTGTAGGTGTTGTTAGAACTGAAGATCAAAGTGCATATCATACCAGCCTGTGCGCTACTCAGCTTGCCTTCCATATAAATTACAATAAACACATGTAAATACACAATAAAGGGAACAGCAACATGAAGGGTCTTGTTTCCATGAGGCACAATAACAGCTTTGTGGCACTTTGACATAGATGTTACATGTATCTGGAGGAATATTGGTTTGATGAAACACCATTATTCTGTGTTCTCAGGTACTTCCTGTAAGTCCTCACCTGGTGAATGAATTGACAATGACATATGGTTCATCAAACCATTCAGTGATCTTGGGTAGATGGGGTGCATTATTACGCTAGAAGATTCTAACCCCATTACCACTGAAATGTTTCACCACGTAATGAATGTGATTGCTTGGAATAGCTTTGTTGGCTGGTACATACAGTGGGTGGACAAAAAAAGGTTGAAGGGCAATTACCAATAAATCAGCACTTTGATATGTGTGTTTCCTACAAGATGGAACACCCAAAAAGACTACGTACTGTAGCTGGTGCCCAAACAGCAAGTGCATTGGTCACCCTCAGATTATTTAATGTTAAGTCGAACTTCAGTAATGTTGAGCGTCTAACAAACCTGGAATTTATGCCAGTGCTGCCATTCAGAAACTACTACCATCCCAAGGCTAATGTAAAAAGATGCATGGCTTGGTGTAAAGTGAACAAAAGACGGACTCTTGAGCAATGGAAAAAAATGATTCAAACGGACTTGGCTCTTCATAAGGCAAAGGTTGGGCTAACTCCTCAGGAGGTCATACTAATATTGTTTTGTGGTTGTTTTTTGTAATCAAACTAATGCTCGTTTTGATTCATCTTAGCTTAGCCAGCTGTTTCAGCTGTTCATTCAGCCGTAAAACTGACTTCCTTAAGGAGGTAGGGGGATGGGCGCAGGTTGTTCACCAGACGAGCTGGCCTCGTCAGGAAAGTTTAATAACATATTCGCTTGCAATTACTGAGACAATCATACAATCTAGTTCCAGCTAAACTAACCTGGGTTTAATGGCTCACCACAGGTCACTTCCTATAATGTCAGTGTGCACCAGCTTAGGAATAGCTTGGCCTGATTGGCTAAAACAAATGTCTTCCTCCATTTACAATACATTGTTGTTGGGGTACACCCTGGACAGGGTACCGATCCATCGCATGGTACATACATGTAAAACAACGTACAGAAGTCAATTAACTGCATGTGTTTGAACTGCAAAGGGAAGCAAGAAGGAAACAAGCACAGAACATGGGTAGGGCATGCAAAAACAGAGAGAGAGAGCAGACATGGGATTCAAATCCCCAACCCTGGAGGGGTGAGGACATTATGACCCATGTAATGCAACAGATACTTAAAGAATAATAAGCGTGCACCATGTCAACATAATCAAACATAAACCAATTTGACAAATCTAATAACACAACACATTAAACCATAGACATCATTTTGTATCTCCTACAGATGAATATATTCTACCTTATTACCAGGCAATGTAACATCAAAAGCTTCTTTAAATTCATTGGAATTAAAGGGTGCAAATACATTCCTCACAACATGAAAACAAAAGCTTGCAGATGCATTTTTAACAGCTATTTGTAGGCAATAGTTTCAGCTTCCAATTTGCACAAATGCTTTCCTCTCCATTCAGATGAGAATATGACATATCAATTAAAGAGAAAGTGCAAAACTCAGGTAAAAAATGCTTTGGCACAGTAGTTTTATCTAAATATCAGAAAAGTGGCAGAGCAGACTTGATTTTACATATTTCTTACAAATATAGAAAGGCAAGTTGTTAAAGTAAAAACAACTGTCTCTACGAGATTTCCTAAAAGCTAACACCAAATGTCTCTGCATAGATACATACAGTATGCACAGTTCTTGTATCAGGGATTCGTACTTTGTCATATCTCATCAATTTCCCACTTTTCTGTCAAGCAAGAATAAAATTAAATCAGCTAGACCAAATTTGATTTCATTTTGCTACGACAGTGTGGAGAATTAACCACTGATTAACCCACTATGAGGATTAACCCACTATTGTACGGATGAGGTGAAAAGAAAAGCTCAGCAATTCTCTGCAGTAGGACCGACACATAATATAAGAAAAATCCTAACATGAGCTACTTGGAGATATGTGGCTACTTGGCTGAAAGTGGTGCCTAGTTATGCAACCTCTTTGTGTGTGTGTGTATGTATGTATGTGTATATATATTGTAGTTACATTAACATAAAGTTTTTCTGATACTCTAAAAAGCAAAGTTTTTAACTGTTCAATAAGTATTGAAATCAATCCAAAATATGTCAAACCTTGGTGAATGTAGAAATATATTAAATGAGACAAACGGCACTTGTACCTTGCCTTCAACAAGCATATTTCTGATTTTAATTATGCAAATCTTCATCCAAAGCAAAGAAAATGGGATTGCTGAGAGCGATGGCATTTGAGAGACAATTAGCACGAACACAAAGATGCTTTGTTATTTTCAGGAAGGCACTTGCTGAAATCAGTCACAAGCAGAGCTTTGATAGTCATCAGAATACAATCTCCATAATTCTCCACATACTTTTACACTGCAGAAGAGGAGAGCAACTTGTACTAGAGGAATCACTGAGGTGGTGATACTGTTTTACTGTGGGCCGCCCTTCAGTTCTGCCACGGTTGGTGACCCTGGACTGGTCCCCATTGAACTGTGTGAAACGGCATACTCTAAACTGACGTGACCTTCAGTGATCTGGGAAGTGTACACCCACACTAATATTAATGGAAATAACTTATCTTGTTTTGTGTCTCAACTTCTGAACAGATTATTTAATTATTCATGAAAAGCTGTCTAGATTGCTCCCACCTTGAGAACATATGTCTTTGATTTGGCTATTTTCTATTTAGGATTATATTTTGTACTCATTCCAAAAATCCCTCAGCTTGTCTCTAAAATAAGGTATATAATTAATGACAATGAAACCACAGCAGTTTAAAAATGGTATTTATTATGATTATGATTATTAATACTGTTATTATTAGTAGTAGTAGTGGTGGTAGCAGTAGTAGTATTAGTAACAATATTAATAATAGTTTATTATTATTGTTGTTAATATTATTATTCTCAATATACAAAAATAACATAATAACAGAATCTTGAAATGCACGGAGACACTACTGCAGCATTGTTACATACATCACACAAACTCTACCACCTTCACACTGGCAGTTACTCCGACCTGTAACCTAGCAACCAATCGTCCACATCGAAAAGAATGGAAGTTGCCTTCTTGTATATTCAAAGCATGATCTTTGGATACAATTTTCTCCACCCAGAGGCCTGCTACCGCCACTCTGACAATGGCATATGAGAAACCCTACAAAAATCAATTCTGAATGCAGATCTTGATTTTTAATCCTTTAATTTGTATGTTTTCATTTGCAAAATAATACATAAAGGGAAAAATAACTCAGTAATCTCTGAATAAGTGTCTGTTTGAATATAAAAGATGGATATTGGTGTAATGTCCTATGGTCGTAAAATGTAAGGTTTTCTCTGGAGGAGCTATGATATACTGGATCCAGCATTTGATACATCACAGCTACCATGTTTCCAAAATTATAGGTTACATGCTTGTGTATGTGTGTGTGTGGTGGGGGGAGGGGTTACCATATGTCCCCACAATGTGATTAGAGACATGCTAGTTTGGCCTAAAATAGCCAACATATTCTGTTTGGTTACTTATGGTTAATGTTAGGTATGGCTGGGTGTGTGGATTATGTGTATATTGCATTGTGGGGACCAAATGTTCCCTATAATGTAATAAAAACCTGGGCCCGGTTTCTCGAAAGCTTCTTATCGCTAAGTGGTTCTTAACTTTACCTTAACCTCTCTCTTAACGTTATGGAACGTTCTCGAAGTGTTCGTACGCTAAGTATATCTTACATACGTCCCACGTTTGTAAGGTTGGTCGGGACCGCTCTTAACT
>JAODUD010000095.1:18314543-18329790 GCA_026784285.1 Stomatorhinus walkeri | reverse complement strand
GAAACACACTTAGAAACGTAAACAACTTTGGTAAGATATATCTTAAGAATCTACTTAGCGCGCTAAGAGTGTTCGTTCTCGAGAAACCGGGCCCTGTTCTTTTCATGTGGTTGGGACCATTTTTCAGGTGCCCACAAAGGTCTGTGATTGCAATCAAGAAAGTAAAAATGTCAAAAGTCTCGTATTTTATTTGATTACTCATGGTTAAGGTTAGGGCTGGGTAGGGGTTAAGGTCATCCTGTTGGGTTTTCCCCATAGAAATAAGTGGAGAGTTCCCACAAAGATATAATTACAAATCTGTGTGTTTGTGTGTGTGTGTTACGGCCAATTGCCTAAAACCTAAACTAAAACCTTGCCTCCATAGATTTAGTATTGCCAGAGTATTCCCATATATATTGTGCAACAATATGTCACAATGAAGAGGGATTTCCTGAGTGAGTCGGTAAATCATACCTGGGCAGACTAGTATCACTGTCAGGGTGAAATCTTCCAGTGTCTTTGGGGAAGCTGAGAGAATGGAAGGATAAAGACCAGCAATGAGGATTCCCTCCCAATGGGGCGACTGCCCCTGTCAAACAGCACTGCAGCCCACTGTGATTTATCTCAATAATTGCGCAAAGAATGACCCTGGCTGTTATGCTATTTACTCCACAATCTGCCATGTTAAATTCACCACCAGTGTGCCCCCAGTGAAGGGCCACCCCTCGAGATCTGTGGCTTGGCCGCACAAGGCAAATGACCCACAGGCAAGGTAGGTGAAGCAGAGTTCTTTTCAGTAGCTGGGAGGTCAAGGTGAGCAGCTTCACCATATGATCACGGCTGGAACATGCCACCCTACCTAGCTTTACCTCAAAGTAGTGAAGACCTAAACTGTCTACTGTTCTAAAGCAGGTTCATTAACCACTTCCTTAACATGATCCAAGGCATGCTTGGAGATCCCTGCTATGTTCAATGGCAACAAACAATATTGTAATATTGGGAAACATGTCATGACCCCCTTTATGAAATTCTTAAATTTCTATCCATGCATGATGGTTTAGCTGGTTATGTTTTGATTGTACATTTGAGTGTAGCTTTAGGACTATAGATTTAAGTCCTGGCCCATCATTGCAGTGTTCATTGAAACTTTCCTTTTACGGTGTACAAAAGGCTATATAAATCCTATAACCTGCACCCACAGACAACTAAAACCACCAAAAGGCAGACTGTCGACAGATATTAGCTGAGTTGGCTACTAGCTGTTTAAGTGTCAGACTTTCTTTGGTTGAAACCCCTTTAAGCAGAGTATCTATCATTAGCGGGTTGATGGCAGCGTCCCCGACAGCTACTTCCTAGGAAAGATAGTGGACTGCGAGTCTGAAATGTTGTGCCTGCAGACTGATGTAGAATGAATCGTTAGATTAGGCATTCAAATTAAGCATGCCCAGAAGACTTTTTGAAACTGGCTACATAGTGCCAGAAGATAACAGACCACCCCTTAGTAAAGTGGAGGGTACATCAGGCTTGATATGTATTTTATATATATATATATATAACAACAAATCAGAGGGAGAGTATTATCTAACTCTCAATCAAGCATCCAACTTCCCCCACAATGTAGGCCTTGTGGGAAGGGTCACATCCCCCAGTGCTGGCATGCATGTCCTGCCCTCCACATTGTCTAGCCTACACTCACCTTCTTTTGATTTTCCTGCATTAACACTGTGTTACTTCAAAAAATACCTGATTTTTTTTTTCTTAGTTGATAACTTTAAAAATATGTTGAATATGTTCATTTTTAATTTTCCTTAGTACTTTTTCCTAGGTGTTAAAAAAAAATTTGATCTCAGTCATCTTTTCATAATCTTTTCAGTGATCCTCTATGAAAATGTAATCTAAGGCATATATCTTCATTACAAAGGTGGCAACTCATGTTTGTATGTTATTGATATTTCACGTCCACTATCCCACAATCCTGTGGCAGTATACGAAAACGAGTGATTCAAGTGATAAGTTTCTGGAAAAACACTGGAAATGTTATTTGCCTTTTCATTGGCTTTCCTCATTGAAACTGCTGAAAATAGGAATTGACTCAACATTCAGCAAAACTCACAGGCTAGATAACCCAGAATTCACAGCACAATACAAACATGTTCTGTTAAAAGGAACTAAGATTAAGTTAAAACCAGGATTTTACATACAAGAAGTTCACATAAATAGTTGCATTTTATTTCTTCAAACCTTGGTGCTGCATTGAATACATTGCTCTGATGACTGGTAAACAATTGCTATTGCTATTAAATTTTATATTTTTAGGTTTCTGTTAATAATATTCAAAAATATTAGCGATATATGAGGTCAGAATTTTGTAGGACTACTTAATGTTTCTTCTCCTCTGGGTTGCTGCTACCTACTTGTACTGAAAAGATCATTTAAAAGCTTTTTTTTTTTAATCGTTATTTTAAAAAGAAAAATCATTACATATGTTTAATTCCAGCTAAACATTAGCAGCTAATTAGCTCATTAGCACTCATTCTAAAGATGTAAAGAATGTGGTCAAGGAAGGTAATTTGGATGCAGAACTAACTTTATGTAAAGTATAGATACATATAACCAGAAAAAAAAAATATTTTGGCTTTCTTAAGTGGAGGACTTTCATTTCCGCTGAAGACACAGATAATTTGCATTTATTTAAAAGACTGTAATGTAGGACCATACAGAATTCAAATGCAAGGTTTAACGACAGCTTTGAATAGTGGTAGTGAGTTTTAAAGTGCCTTCCATCAGCAGCCACCTGAAACTTCCATAATGCTGTTTTACTGTCATCCATCCATCCATTTAGCCAGGACAAGGGCACAGTGACCATGACGTCCATCCCAGGAATCACAGGAGTTAAGCCAGGGGACATTCTGGATAGGACGCCCATGCTAACTGCTATACATATCTATCTTTAAAACATATTTACTACAAAATATACTTGTACTGAAAAATACTTACCATTATTTAAGGAATCGTAGTATTTTTCAGATTTTTATACTCAGGATTATTTGTGATGTGACTCATATTAAAAGGGGTGGGAAGCAAATCCTGTTACCCCCATAACCCGTCAATTATCTTTCACCATTTATCCATTTAATTGCAGGGTGACAGTGATTTTTGAGCCTTTAACATGTCAATAATTCAACATGTATGCACATGGTGCTATAGAGACATCATTCCACCACAAGTGTGCCTGTATGCTGTGGGAGGAAACTGGAGAACCCAGAGTGACCTCCCCCCCACAAAAAAATAAATAAAAATCACAGTAAGACCATGTAAACTCCACAGGCACACAGCCCTGGGTGGAGATAAACCAAGTCCTACTATTCTGTCTCAAGTAACAATTATAAAAATGATTTAGCAGCCATACAATATACTGTAAGGATTGGCAGCAGTATTTCCATTCACAATTTCCCGTAACAGTTCCACAAAGCATTTGTTCCTGGGTAAAGTATATGATAGTGTGCTTTAGGAAATTATCACTGATGAGGCAACAAACTGAAATGCAGACAATGTATCAACAAGATAGGGGAATTTTTTTGAACCAGTTCTGAAACCTACAAAGTGAATCCTTTCATTACCTCTCTGACAGTCTGACAAAGATGCACAGTGGCTGTAAGGCCATTTTCTCTATTTGCATTGCTTTTTCTATAAATGCATAATACCTGAAGCCCCTATAGTGCTTGTTCACAATAAAAGCTGAAGCTTTTAGCTTCGATCATGTTTTGAACCGGGGCTGTGCCATTTTGACCACAAGTTCTGGAGGAAGAGAAATAATTGGTGTGGTAGAGACACGGGAGGGCTGGGATAAATCAGCGAGGGTGTCTTATCTGACCGCTATACAAGCAGTCTTCACTGATATGTCAGGCATCTGCAATTTGATGGCGGTGCTGAGGGGTTGCATTGCTGCTCAAATCTACCATTTGTCTCCTGTGTTTCCGCCATGTGTTTCAAAGTGTGAAAAGTGTCATTGGCAAGAGTGTTAATCAGAGGAGCAGCAGTCAGTTTCCTTTGGCTTTGTAAAAGGCACAGAAAGAGTGCAGACAGACAGCCTAGTCTAATCTGCAAATGACTCAATCACTATAGGGCTGACACACAGGAAAAACGAAAAAAAAAATAAATCTAAATGAAATGCATAAAAATGTGAAATGTGACACTGAAATGTGAAAAATCCCCCTCATTGGAACTCTTCTCATTTTGTTTAGTTACAATCACTAACCTATTTGTTCACATATTTAAAAAGGGGTGAATTCATTGGTAGTAATATCAAAAAAAGATTCAGCATGTATGGGATGTCATATATAGGTCATTTTGTATGATTAAATTGGGGGGGGGGGGGGGATGGTAGAAGGTTGAGGGGTACCTAAAGTGTTTTTACAGTGCACAGGAGAAATAAGATACAAAATTCATCCACAGATAGGTGTACAGTAGAAACCATACTTTATTAGGCTGTGTAAGATGTATGAATGATGTTGTGAAAAACTACCATCTGGAATTGAGAATACATCATAATTGCATGATTTATTATATTGTTCAGGAATGTAGTTTTAAGAAATAAATCAAATTCATGTTGCAGAAACAGATGATGCACTGATTACATGTAGAAAAGGTCACAGATTCGATTAAGCAAATTTGACTGAGTTGAGATTTGTGAATTAATGAAAAAAATATATATAATGATATAAGCTCCATTCAAACCTCTAAATCTGAAGAAGCAGAGCAACTCCAGCAAGGGTCCATTTGGATGGGTTCTCCTTGGTCTTCAGGTTGAACATCCACACAAACGTAGGGCCTCTCTGCCTGGTTTTGTATACTGGGCACTGATACACATTGCGAGTCTCCTGCTTATCTACAGGAATGGCTTTTATGAAGATGACAGGCATTGATGGAGTCAGTTCCTTCAATCGGGCTTCGCTTATTATTCCTGCCTGCAGTACAAGACATCACAACACTGCTTGTTACAGAAGTGACATGTTTTCAGTTTAATGCATTCCACAATTTAGCTATACTGCAGCATTATCGTAATACATGAAAATTACTACTAACTGCATTTTACTTAAAAATTAAAATTTTTATTCCAATTGTTTAGTTTACATTTAGTTTTAAATAAGATAGAGGTGTTTTATAGTTTCCAATACTAAATATTATATGATTTTGAATGTGTATCTGAGTGAGCTAAGCCTCTGTGCCTAGAAGGCCATTGGTTTGATGCTCAGCATCAGCAGGATAGTCACGTCTGTGGACCCTTAACCCCTAATTCCATGGGCACTGCTGCAGGTGGCAGCCCTTTGCTGCCAGGCTCGCTCTCACCTATGTATGTGTCATGGAGAGCCAAATGAGGTAAGTGAAAAGAGAATTTCCCCATGGGGATCAATGAAGTATCATAATTTTATCTCAAATGCACAGAAAGTTAACATATTTTTCCTAATGCACCCTTAAAATATGTAGAACAAACACGCTCTTTGGAAAGGGAAAATAACAGACACATATTCCTTCAATATCATTTTGGAAATAGAGATGGCAATATTTATTCAATAATTAACATGAGCTCTATTTACTGTTCGATACTGGCAACTGAATCAATAGCTCAGCAATTTGCCTTAAGGATTTATTTTACAAACTGCTCAGGGGGTTCTTGCTATAAACATATAAACGGCAATTTTGGTAGCTACAACAAAATTTACACAATACACAACCTTAGATTTATAAAAATTAGTCCTATCATATAGTGAAAAACATATTGACCTCAAATTCCCTAAGAAGCCTAATTGTTTTGGCCAAAGGCAGCCACTCAAAGAAAACTGTATAGTAAATGCATGTTGTTAGAATCATTCAGTATTTCTCTCTAAAACATTCAGCGTATGTTTAAGAATCCAGAGCAGTACGGATGTTCCGTGTCACTGCTATGCCATTCTTTAATGGTATAATCCATTTGTCCTGTAATGGCAGTTTAGAACCTCCATCCGACTGTCTGACTTTGAATTTAAGGATAAATCCTTTCAAAGTTCTTCCAGGGTAGATGAAACCAGGCTGACATTAAGAACCCCTTGGCATTACAGGCTTTCACTAAACACACATGGAATTGTTTTATATGACATATGGTCTATAATTCAACTGCCCTATGAAAATCTGAGCACTGTTAAGACTTTCTGAGATTGTACAAATACAAGGGTAAAAGCTTATGTGCCACTCAGAAGTCTAATGTATCTTTAAACCTCACCATCTGAACACACGTAATTCAGGTACTAGGCCCTAGTACATTATAGTAACTAGGCTAACTACTCAATGGGCTGGATTAATCACAAAAAAATGTGTAATTTCACAATGCATTTGGATTTGCTGCAATTTATTGTGATTATTCGCTCTTTTTAAATGTTTCAATTAATACTTCAAGCAAAAATCAAAACAGCCCATAACAAAATTAAGTATTAGTTCAGTATATATGCAATACATTTTCACCAAAATGACACTGTACACATCTTTGATCTCACACTCTCACTGTTCATTGATTTGGAAAAGTATCATGGCGGACCACAAACCCCAGCTGATCAACGCACGCTCCTTTCTCCAATCAGCTTCACAGGACTGAGATAAATATGCAAAAGGGTGCTTGAGTAGCAACACATGTGCATCCTTCCCTTTCCCATAGCAAAACACTTACTGACTTCACATCTATTCAAAATTCACACAGTACATGAATAATACATGATGCCACTATGGTATATTATAGGACAAGCACAGAGAGACTTTTTAGGCAGCAGGCAGAATGGTGTTTCTCTCCCCTGGAAACATTTGCCTCTGCATTACAGATCTTTTGTGTCACACTTTCTGCTACCATGCTTGTCATGAGTCACAATTTTAAACAGATCAAGACGTCCACTGAACTTTATCTGCAAAATAGCACTTTGGGGCTGACAGTTCTCATCTTCTTGCCCACATATAGCATGCTAAGCTCTGAGGATTGCCAGCACCATTTTGCTTATTATATGTGAGATGGTTTGGATAGCTTTTGCCTGCAGTGTACTGGGAGCCCATCCCTGTGCTGGCCAACTTAGCAGAGAAAGTAAGAGTTCTTTGTTTTCTCCGATCTATTGATTCCTTTGTGTAGCACAAAGCTCCCTCTCAAGCTTGTGTCCAGCACCACTCAGTCATGACGCAGTATGAGGTTGTACGTTTTTTCAAATTCAGACACATCGACAAGCTCTGTTAGGCAAGCAGTTCAGTTATTGCGCACAAGCTTTCAAAGTCACTTGTCAAGGGGAGATCTCTCAATATTGTTAAAATATAGTGTCACTTGTGGCACCATATCTTTCTCCTTACTGCTTATCTGAAGAGAAAATCCACTACACTGAGGCTACAGTCAGTTTCCCTGCATGTAAAAGAGAGAGCCCTTGTCCAGGTATTGAAACTTAAATTCTTCCCAGACTCACCTTTGTCTCTTACGCAGTACGTTTACCATTTAAATCGTGTCAATAATTACATCAGTTTCATGAGAAATTTATTTTATAAAGTATATTGAATGCTTGATTGCTTTGTGAGAATATAGTTCAGGCTCATGTTGCATCACTTAAACTTTAGAAGCGTATCCTGCATAAATAAGATAATGCACAACATTTCATTTCTCCCAGAGAAATTGCTATGCAGATGGGCTCTAGTAAGTGGTCATCTGTGAGGTTGACTTTCCGTACAGTTTTCATTTTCGCATGGCAGCTAACTCACACACTCAGATTTTAGACTGGCAGACAAAACAAGAACCAACCTGATCTTGATCTGCATGTACCTTTGCTATTTTTTCTGCAATGCTGACAAGATGAAGCCATCTTCTAATAATCCTTCCAGATTGATTTCCTTTTCCCTCATCAACCCCCTCTTTTGTGCTTAAGGAAGATGATATCCCCCATTATCATAAAAGCAACAATCAATACATTTCTCTGTCAATCCTCTCTACTCCTTGGTTTCTTAGCACCCTGACCAAACCCTAAATATACAAAAACAGTCAATAATCTCCTTTCCCTTGGTGTGTTTTCCCTTACGTGACACCGACCACACTCATCAAATCTTGTAAACCCACAACATGGCAACAGAATCCCATTTTCTCTCCCCTCCTCCAGGATGTAACCTATTATATAATTCCCTTTATCTTCTTCTAACTCAACTTCCCGCACACAGCTGGCTGCATCCCCTCAGGTTTCAGACTCTGCTTGCAAGCTTGTAATGTCCCCGTCTTTAGAAAATCACTCAACAAATCATCCTCACAGAATTGCCAGTTTCTTCACTTGCTTTCCTCATAGCGAGTTACTTTCAACTTCCTTCTTCAAATGGTAAATTACAGGCCTGGGATAACGAGAGTAATCCAAGACAGTCCTTCAATCTCTGACCAATATTTCCCACTAAGGATATGCAGCCTACACTCGCATGTGATCTTCCTGGTACTCTATACACCAACCTATCAAATCGCCATTAGTGAACACTGGGAAAAAGCCTATAAGTTGATTTTTTTCCCCGGGACTGTTCAATGGAACTGATAAAATCTCACTTTACATAAATATCCAAGAGGACCTCATGTCCAGCCAATCTTACAGGTCATTCAAAAAGGCTGAAGGTTCCAGGTGCATCAACAATAATTGTAAAACGTCCCCTAAGCTAACAACACTTATCGAATGGCTTACACATCAGATGTTAAACAAAGAACTCAATAATTTAAAAAAAAGCTACATTTCTCCATGCAAGTCACTATCACTGCCCATGTCTGCCAGAACAATGTCATGCTGGTAGTATTAGGTAGTAGAGTACTAAAAATCATAATATGCAACCATAATCTACAGAAGAATATAAGCAGCATGTTAGATTAAAAATAGAAAATGGGGATATTTCTATAAGCAACATATAGTTTGCATACTTTGGTTCTTCAAAATTCTGTCAGATTTGCTCATACTAGATTTTGGAATTTGAATGTGTATATGTATATTTCACATCATTAAAAACATGGAAAAAAAAATACTAACTACATTTGTATATAATTTTGATCTTTGAATTCAGAGAAATAGAGATTGTTATCAGAACCAAAGCCCCCCCAAGCCCAGAAACGAAATTCACTTTGGCATCTTGGTCTTTTCTCTAACATACGAAAAGCAGCCATGCTGATAATTAAATCTTGCCTGTACCTACTGTTTTTATTTGGTAATTAATAGCAATACTAATGCAATTCACAGATGCCTTTAAGGAGAGCAGAATGTATACATGTTCTTTCAAAATTACAAGCACTCACAGGAATGAATGTCAAAGGTACTTAACAGCGATTATATGCACAGACTGGAGAGCTTGACCTCTGACCTCAAATGATGATATTCTGACCAAGAGGCCGCCTGTTGTTGGGGACGTACCTGCATATCCCAGCGTGCTCCCTCCATGAAGAGGCCATGTACGTAGGCCCCTTCTCGCGGCGTGCTGCTGAACTCCTCTCGGCTCTTCTTGGTCACGTCGCACTGTAGACACATCTTGTCCAGCGGCCATTCATTCTTCCTCGCCATGGACTGCATAATGGCGGTGAGGAAGGACTGAGGATTGAAGAAGCCAGCCAGCCACACTGCAGACGGCAGGGTGAAATCCGACGTCCATGTTTCTAGCTCTCTGATGCGGTTGAGTAGGTCCATGAACCAGACGGCCAGCCCAGACATTGATGCATAAGCACGCTTTGTCCATGTATCCGGAACTTGATCAAGAAAAAGGGAATTCTGCAGATTCTCCATGTCACTTGTCATTGTGAGCTCCCCCTAATACAGGTAACAAAAACAAAAACCTTTAAACTAAATCATTTACGTGAATTTTTAATAATTCAAGAAGACAGTTTGGAATCATAATGTCAAGCATACAAAAATGGGTTTGGCTTTTCTCCAAAGGGGAATGAGAGGCGAACAAGAATCCAAAGTAGAGTAATACCATATTAGTGATCAAGTCTTCAGGGATACCGTATCAATACCATCTGAACAATATTTACTTTAGTTGTGGGGAGGAACATAGACACAGTCCTTAGGGCAAATGTAGAACCAAAATAAGCAGGATTGCAGTCATTGTTCATTGTGATGCCTTTAATTTAGTTTACAGCCAAACAATGAACTCAGTCACTCCCTTGCGTATTCCCCTAACTCCCTGATTCTCATGAATCACGGTGACCTCATTAACCATTTACCGATGTCAGCAGTAACTGCCCCCAACATACATGCCAATAAGAAGCATACATGTATTTTTGCTAAGTAAATGGTGCATGACTCTCATGAAAACTGAGCTGTCTGCCCTCGGTGAAGAATACGTCACCTAGCCATGCTTGTTTCTTTAACATCCTTCAGTCCATAAACAAACGCAATATGAAGAAAAATATAATACATAATATATAGCATAATGTTCAAATGAAAAATTATTGACAAATACGTGGAAGTAAAGAAGAGACACAAAATCTCATTCTTAAATTTAGATGTCCTACAATGAAAGCTTATATTATACAAAGCTTATAATATACAATAATCAGCTTATATGCCATTTGTCCATCCATCTTCCACATTTGCTTTTCCAGCAGAAGGCTGCAATGTGCCTGAAGACTATCCCAGGATGCAAATGCATGTACGACAGGAGGCAGAGGAGACTCTATATATGATTCCAGGCCATTGCAGGACACACACTCATACAATCACATCCTAAGGGCAAAGCAGAGATGACAATTCACCTGACCGCATACTTTCTGACAGAAGTAACTCAGCATACTTGGAGAAAATGCATCAAAATGAAGGTAGAACAGATAAATGTCAGACACAGAGCTAAATGTCGAAGTGTGGAACCACAGTGCTAACCACTGAGGTGCCTTACGCAACCTTATATAACAAAGAAATTACAGCCTATAAGGTCATAGGGTTGAAAATGCTACTCTAACAATTTAACAAGCCCTATTGCAAATAGCTTTAAAGAAACTTTCTGAACATTTACAAAGCCTTGATGTAGTTTTTGCTCATTTTTTACCGCACAAAATAATTTTAATAGACAAAGGATTCTGAAAACAAAAAACTACCGTAATTAAAAACAAAATTGCCCTATTGATGACATTGACTGTGGCACATGGCATTTTAAAAAATTAATTTTAACTAAAAATCTATTACCAATTATTTCAATTAAGGTTTTTTTTTTATCCATATGTGGGAAATTAATTATTATACAGTCGATCTCTATACAGCAGTGTACTATATTTAACAAATATTGCTTTTCAGAAATAAGCACTTCCCATAATCTGCAAGATCTGGGCATCTGTGTTTTTTGGGTTGGTCGGATAATGTTTATTGAAGATTTTTTTCCTGTAGCATGAAGGACAACTTCTTTGAAACAGTATGTCCGAAAGCCTCCACAATAGCAATTTCAACATAAAAGCCCATAGTTCTTAACAGGCAATAAAGCAGACTTGCTGCAAAGATTATAAGGGCAGATTATAATAAATATTATTACAAGAACTGTCAGCAAAAGACTATGATATGATTCATTGATTCAGTAATAAAAACAACTTGGAAAGTCAGCAAATTCTTTGAGTATTTTGTATTGAATATAAATTTTTTATAAACACTCATTTTTAAAAAGCTCCTATCCTTCACGTTCACTGATTTTGTTAAAAGGCTTGCACAAGAAATAAATGTATTTATACAATTAGTTAAGAAAAAATATTGATCTAGCTTGATTACAATGGTACAATGAATGGCACGTCACGGTTCAATACTATGAATTATCTGTGAAATTAACATCCACACTAAAAAAAAATGATGACACTGCACTGGTTTTTCTTTTTTTTCTGAGAGTGCCAGTGTCTGACTTAAATAAATAAATCAATTGAGGCCTATCCATCCATCCACCAATCCATCCATCTGTGTATTAATGATAAGTCACTTGCCTTCAATCCCAGACCAAGTTCTTTCAGGGAGCGCTTGATTTCCTGTGTTAGGATATTCATGCGCTCACACTCCTGGAAGGCGACCACGATGTAAGGTGTCCGATCCTCCACCTTCCCCATAAGCTCTGGGATATTAAACTCATCAGGCAGTCTCTCCAAAATTTCATCCAGAACAGACTTCACCTGTTGGGCAGCATGTGCATTATTGAAAAAAATCACAGAGCAATAATTATACTATTATTATTATTATTATTATTATTATTATTCAGGATACAGATCAATTATATTGCTTATTAACCATAAGACAGAAAGAGTCTATGCCAAATAATTGTTTTCAATACCATATAGTATCAGTTTAATCAACAGCATACTGTAAACCACTGTTGACTAAAAACCATATAACCATATTGACAACATGTTATAAGGATTAAATGAAAATATGAAACACAAGGTGGTTCTAGTCAAATGACTATGGGAGGGAGTGGGGAAGTTTTAGTTTAATAATAAATGTGCTCTTTATCTAGAAAGTCATGGGAGTAAGCACTAGAATCTGTCTCATTTTAGTATGATCTATTCTTTGGAATAGGCCAGAGTATTAGAATACTGCTGTACTTCATTCATACTCTGGCAAACACTTTGCCAAATCCTGTATGATTCATGGGTTCCAGGAAGTAGCTGTCCACAGGCAGCATGGCATAATAGAAAGATTATGTCATAATGCAATGAAAAAATTCATTGGCTAGTGACCATCACTAAGAACCAATTTATTATGTATTAATGGCTATAAAGACAAAAACCTGAACCACAATTATATGCTATATCCGTAGTTTTATTTTAGTTGAAAATTTGTCCCTGTGGGTTACTTCTTAAAAGAGTCACCATTGTGGTGGAAGTGTAAAGCGCTTTGGGTGTCTTCAGAATGACTATATCAATGCAACACTCACTCATTCATTCAGGAAAGAAAGAAAAAAAAAACTAACCAAGCAGTATTTTACTGGGAACAAAAAAGTAATTGAGGAAAGCCATTTTTAGTTATTCTGGAAGAGATTGTTAATTTGAAATCTCTCCACAGCTCAAACCTTTATCTTCTTTTCTGTGTAACCGACAACTTAAAATGAATTTGAATTAGCCTATTATGTCTAACTTCCGAACTCCCAAATGTCTCGGGATCAATGCCATGTCTTGTGTGCTTTTATTCATTGCATCATTTTATATGCACTGTGCCTCTCTAGAGCTGAGAGGCAAGTTACATCAGAACAACTTCAGATCTTTCTATTGCAATCACTACATGGATGAACTAAGCAAATTAAGCTTAGTATAAACTTTTTTGAAAAATAAAACCTTGTTCAGGCCCTCTACAGGCTACAGTCATTTGGAATTATGTTGCATTCAATAGGCTACATAGTTTGAACAGAACAAAATAAGCGAGGTAATGTTAGCCAGATATTATGCATATTATAAACCTGTGTTCTTGAACAATTATACAAACAATTGCTGCGGCTAATAGCTTTGAAAACCTACTATTTAATTATTTCAAGTATATGTACATATAGAAAAAGGAATTGAACTGACCTTTTATTTTGTTCACACCAGTTCAGAAATGCTATGTTGGCATTTGAAATACAAGAAAACATATATTGTTTCTACTTTGTTACAAATTCTGTTTTTGAGCCCAGTTTTGCAGATGTAGATGTAAGGCAGGATCTGGGCCCCTGACAGCCTTATGACGCTCATATAGTTCAGCCTGGCATGTCATGTTGAAAGACTGGATAAAAAAAGTGAATGCACGGTACACAATAACTATCTATAGTCATTTGTAGTATACATTTTATAGTGGGCAAGCAATTTTTTCTGTTCATCTTTCCAATCCAGTGGAAGGACTAATGATTTTGACCACAGCTGTAGCATATTTACGCTTGGCAAAATCAGTCTGGACGCCACCTTTTTGCTAGTATACATACGTTTACTTATGCAATTTGATAAGCATGCTCCGCTAACCAAATTTAATAAACATAAGGGTACGCCAAATTTATACGGATTATTGACTTTTGGGAATCATAATACGCCTCTCATTAATATTTTAGGCATACTACTTATCTGCTTATCAAATTGTGGGCATGAGTAAACATCAATAAAGTACTAAAAAGCCTAATATCCGGGCATACATATGTTGGTAGACCCATTATTTAAAGTCCTATTTGACAGAGGATGTGAAATGCCGGAAGGTAAAGCCTACATTAAACACATATTCCTCATTCAGCAACAAGAACATGAAGATGCTAAACACACCTATTGATAAGTCCATGCTTTTGGCAGTTGTAAAGACATGAATGACCCTATTCTTAAACTCAAAAGGTCATCTCTCATAATACATTCTGGTGCACTGACATTGTTCTCATCTGTCGTATTTTAAATGTCAGAATACAGCAAGGGGGTCTGAAGAAGTTAGACACAGTTTGATCTGCTGGGACAAATGTGTGCCCGGCCTAAGTCATAAACATATAGCTGAGATGATTTAAAAAAATTATTTTACTGTGTTCAGTACAAAAGGCCAAGAATGGCAGGTTAAATCTTTGTGTAACAGAAGCCCAAATAAGGGGTTGATGCAAAAAAAAAAAATGTTTGGTAGATGATAAAAAGTATTGGATGGGGTCCTAATTCATTTTTCATTATGAAAGACTTGAGAATTTCTCAGTTACAGAGGGAAAATTCAACTGAGTTTTCACAGGACAAAAGTCATTAAATTCAATGGGGAAGAAGACTACAAAGAAGCTCAAACACTATACATCAAATGTGCTTAGCAGTCAATAATGCTCCTACAAGAGACTAGCAGATTGAGGGCGTGGGAGAGATCAAAACAAAAGCTTTGCTGTATATTCCTATGGATATTTCTGAGGAACTACCTGAAAACATCTGTCACAGCATTGTTCAGATATCTTTAGTCACAGAGAAAATTACTGAAGACAGGTTTCATTATCCTCAGCATGATCACTTTATAAAATGGGCTCCCTAGTCAGATATTTCACTTTTGCACCTGAAGCTCACCGAAAACAAAACCAACCATACAAATGTCCTCTAGCTTTACAGTTTAAATGTAATATGGGTTCAGCCACGTTGGCTGTAAACTCTGCAGACTGCCATATTAACACTGGGCCAAAAGATGGAGTGTGAGGGAAATACTGTCACAATGAAGGAACATGCTACATGAGTAACATCCACGTATCTTCTATCAGTACAAGATTTATTTTTTTGGGGTGGGGGGGGGGGGGGGGGGGTTTCTGGTGCACCCCCGAGGAAACGCAGGGC
>JAODUD010000095.1:18286236-18302173 GCA_026784285.1 Stomatorhinus walkeri | reverse complement strand
GACCTCTGTCATCATTTTAAGTGGGAGAACTTGCACAATCGGTGGCTGACTAAATACTTTTTTGCCCCACTGTAAGTCAACAAGGAGTTGGAGCACTATAATGTAAACTGACAGAACAGCTTTAACATGCCTTGGCAAAGATTCTGTCTAGAATGCTACCAATCTTCCAGGAGAAATTTGCCAAACTGTCTGAGACGCACCTCTATAATTTGCTATGAGTGCTGGTATTTCAATCCATCCTGAAAACCAGCTATTTTAGAAGAGCTCATGCTAGCCTATCCTAGTGTAATAGCTTCAAAAACACTGCTGATGCTGCTACACATTACCGTATATTGTCATGGATCTTCATATTTCAGCTGTTCTAATTCAGTGTTTCTCCATGACTAGGTGCTGCGTTTAGGGCAAATGTCAGGAACATGAACTGGAAGACTTTCATCCACCATTTACATCCCCAACACAGTAATAGTACTACCTGACCCGCCAAGCCACTGATAGTCATTGCTGGAAACACAGCTGCACCACCATTTCAGTTAGTTCTAATGGCTAAGGATCAGAATGGTGGGGATCTTGGACCATCAGTGGAGTATCCTGCACTATCAGCTTCTGCTACTCCTTTTCAATTTAATTGCTGCATAATACGAATGAATGTTAACTGCATTTTTAGTGTCATTCTTAATATACCCTTTTAAAGTACTTTAGATCAACAGTTCTGGAATGGGAACCATATTACGATGAAGTGCGCCACTATGTAAAATTTTAAATTGACTGTACTTGATGAAACTGTCGTAACTCAGACTGATATTTTCACACAGCTAGTTCAGAGCTGCTCATTTGTTTTCCTTTGCATCTTAAACCACAGCCAAGGAGTACATGTTTTCAGTCATGCAGTCCATAATTGATGATGTCTTTCAATAATATTCTATCCCAATCTCACCTTAACATGTGGATGACTGAATTTAATGAACCATACCTTTGTAGAAGCACCTTCTTCTAATGTATTTGCTAACCCTTATTTACTCATGTGTTTTGTATTTGGATAATTACTCACACATTTACTTTTAAATTGGAACACTGATTTAAATCCCATTATATCCATTATGCATTCTAGAATATTTAAAACTTTGTCATACTGCTTATTTGTGAATGAATGTGATGGGGGAACTGCTGAAAAAAATGCTTTTAGTACTTTTTTAACATATAGCTATCAGCATATTCAGAACTATTAAGCGAATAATGGTGTTATTAAATATAATTAAATTTCATTTATGTGTCCTGATCCAGCGCTGAATGGGACATAGGGTTACGCACCTGCCCAGTGGGGACTGAAATGGAAGGCACTTAATTAAAATTACAAGCAGGACACAAAGCAAGAAGGAGCCTTAAATAAACTAACTTACAGGAACCACAAAAATAAACGAGATATGCACATAATATATTCAGAGGCCTACAAGCACATCATGATAATATATAAATCTATTTGCCCAGTCAGTGTAAAAAAAGTAATAATTGTCTGTATAAGAGCTATGCTGTGAATACAAAATTAAACAAATAAAAATATATATTTAATTTTATTGGAGTGTGCTTACAGTGGTATTATAAGTTATCATTTGTTGATTGTTGTCACTGTATCTATTATATTCGTTGATACTAATATGAAGGATATATGCAAGTAAGAATTTAAATGTACAATGTAAATATAGCAATAAAACCACAAAACCTGCAATTTAGTGCTACTCAGCTTAAACACTACCCACAGACCGAAAGCTGAGCTTTGGGTACTGGCAGATACCAAGTAGCAATCCGACACCAGTGTTTGATTAATAAAATGTAGGCTTTGCCAAACTATGCAGAAGAGTCTATGGGGAGAGGGGGCTTCATTGGGCAACATACCATCTAATTGACACTTGTACATTTATTACATAACTATAAAGTAATAAAACGCATAGAATCGCTTTTTACTGAATTTTACAGCTATATCAAATTTCAGTACTGAACAAATAAAATTACCAAAATATGTATAATTCAAATACGCTACAAAACAGTAGCCTACTGTACATAAAATATAGCTTAATGTAGTTTTGTTGCTGCAACTCCTTGGCTCGTTTTTGATGGTTTATCATAAGCTTTGATGAATCTATATTTGTCATTGAGAGTAAATTAGTTTATTATTTCCATCAGGTTTTCTGTGCATGCAGCATTAGCCTCGAGTAGCTAGCCAGAAGCAGACAGGGTAATTACCATAAGGCAAAGCAGGCTTATCAAGGTAAAGTAAAAAAAAAGAAAAAGAAAACATTAATTTTCCCCAAACATTATCACATATAAAAAGACCCAAAATGAACACTGTATGCAGACTACTTGATTATTATAAGCAGATTATTAAACAGTATTTGGACAGGAATGATTCTGTCCCAAGCTTTTTCATCCATATAAGCAGTTGGTCACTATAACCATGATCAACATAAGCAGTTTCCGTATTTACTTACCTTATAATCACTTATATCAGTATTCCAAATTCTCAGCTTGAAAGGTTTTTACAGAGGAACCTTGACTGACTGTATAGGCTGATTTATACTTCTGCATTGAATGGACACCATAAGTACGACATAACCATGGACCCTACACCTTGGCCTGGTGCGCAACTCCCGTGAAATATATCAAGCCATAACAGCGACATAGACCACAAGGACTGTGACTGGTCTGATGGTAGCGTTCACTTTTTTATAGGGGGAAGAAAGCATACACCCAGGTGTACTTATATTGGTGATTGAACCTGAAGCATTAGTTATATCTAAAATTAAATAACTAATTTTATTTAATGTTAGATCTAAATAACGTTTCAGTTTCAATCGCCAATATAGGTACACCTGGCTGTATGCTAAAGTTTTTGTTGTGGTCTTTCTCTGCTAGCATCAGCAAACTCCATGCACTCTGCACTATGGTGCGACATTTGATCAAATTGCTTCTGTTAAGTGGCATGCTGTCACTTCCTCTTCTTGACATTTTAACAGAACAGATCTTACAGTTTAACAAAATGCAGTGGATGTGTTGCAATTAAGTGGTATATGTATCAGACAATTTGAGTATGAGTATGAGTATTTGAACGCACTCAGCCCATTGTCGGTATCGGTATAGGTGCATTCCTACTGTGTAAGTTTTATGATCTTTGTCAAAACATTTCTTAATAATCTATTTTTAATCCATGCAAATACCACTACTAATAAACAATATTAATTTTTTTGAAGACTCATTAAACTACACTTATAAGAACATGATTTACAATGAAAAAGTAGCTATCTTATCTAAATAAGTTTATGCCATGACCTGACTTTCAGTCCGTGAAAAACCAATAGAGCAGAAATCACATCATGGTGGGAAGCCTTAACAACTACTCAACCAGCACCCTTTGGTCAGTAAATTCTGACCTAGAAAACATATGCTATCATATTTTCACTGATTTCAGAAAAGGTCTCCAAGTATTATTTGTGCTATTATTTGATGGTCACCTCACAAAATAAAAGAGAGTTCATGATTGAAATTTCATCCAAAGGATCCTTATATTATTAATTTAGATTTCTTAGGTCATGTAACTTATGGCATAAAAATTTCAAGAAAATTAAGCATCGGATTTGCATTTTAACTGCAGAGGATGACTGCATCTCTCTCAGCCTGACCAGTGCCAAGTCCTGCATGGTGCAGTATAATTAACCATCAGTGAAGGAGAGCTTTTAAAGATCGTTACATCTTCTGGGCAAAACCAGAATTCATAAGTGGCATGCTAAATCAGGGGGAGTGCCTCACCAATTCTGCAGAATAGCGTGTGCAGATGATAAAGCAGATAGAAGTCAGTTGCCAAGGGATGAGCCTTTATAAAGGTATTGATTGCTGCTCTTATACAAAGATAATTAAACGACTGCTTATGTTTGCAGTCTTGGCTCTGCACTGCGGATTACACTTTTACTAATTGCATGCCCTAACATGGGGTGGGTCTCTGCGCTTTGTGTCATTCATATCTATCAATAAAGCCCATTGAGATTCAGCAACATGCCTTAGCAAAGAGCACCCGCCTGAAATAAAAATCATGGGCTGTGGCTCCAGAACTGACCTTACCTTTCTTTTCTTCTCAGAGAAAAGTGCAATGAATATAAGAATAACCAGAAAAATATCATGCTGGACAAATATGAAAATTACAGTCTGCTGTAAATAGTAAATGTGTTAATTTTATTATGTTTAATGTTTTATTTTATTTTCTCTTTAAATACCCCATATTTTTAGGTTTTCAAATGCATTACTGCATTAAAAGTCTGTGTTCTGACATTTCAAGCACACCTTTCCAATCTAATCGACTGAGTAGTGACATGTGGCTCTCTCTCCAGAACGGCTGATTGGATAGCGTGGAAATCTGGATGTGTTCCTCTCCCTTTTTCACAGCCAGGCCCATTAGGCCATTAATCACCTAGGGGAAGGAGCCAGCCATTCTCAAGTTACCCTTGGTGGAGGAGAGATGCTGTGCGCTCCGTTCATATATCACAGTTAAAGTGTTTACGCTTGTTTTCTAGGAGTTTTATTAATAACGACCGGTTGTGGTTTGTTTGTGCATATAGCTGAAAGCATTAACTTTGAATGGATTTCTGAACTTCCACTGAGTTTCAGTTTGCAGGCAATAAAACCCACGCTTCCAGTACCAATGCAGGCAATAGGTGAGCATCAAAGCTAGCACATACCTGTAAGATTACCCAGTGGCCCTCTTTGGCTGCCAGGTCCAGCACTTGCTCTGCCACCACCTCCTGTCCCTGGCCCAGGGATACATTGTGGAAGTTTCTGTTGTCAAATGTGTAACCCAGTTTTCTCCCTAAAAGGAAAAAAAAAACATTATGAGTTTATTAGCCTATAGCCAGGCAGGGTACTTCCAAACAGAAGGAACACTTGTAAAAATACTTTCATGAAAACACGAGTTAAGCAGCCAAATTCATGATGAAGTTCCTCTTTTATTGAAACAAATATTAAAGATAAATATGCTACTGATTGATTATTCTCATGCCTGTCCTACAGTTCCAAAGAACTGTATTTACTGGCTCCCCGTCCAGGGTACGGCCTTCTCTGTGCCCGGGACTTCTGGGACAGGCTCCAGGCTTACCAGGAGCCATCAAAGGACAGGAAGTTATGAAGAAATGGATAGACGCATAAGTGTGGTTGGGGGGAAGAAAGTAAAACATGCAAAACACGGGCATTGAGAGCAGATGGCGTGTGAGTGATTCATGCTTACACACATGCAAAAAAAAATAAAAATCAAGATGACGAAATTAAAAATGCGGGGAATGTTAGCGCTCATGTTGAAGCTGCAGTTGCTGATGTAATGGCTTTGCACAAAGGCCATTAGAGATTAATGAAATCAAAGTCAAAACATGAATAAGCTGGCCTGCGTTTGCTGGGAAGTCTTTAGGGACATTATGGCACACGCAGAATGTAAGAGAGCTGATTACATGCAGTCCGTGTGGATTTGGCATGTTTGGCGCGCCAAGCGAGTATATGTCCTACTGCACGACCTGCAATTCAAATCACTGCAGACAAATGAGCCAAGCTGTAAACCTGAATGATACTTTGCTACATAATCAGTATTTATAAACATACTGGAGGAAAAATAATTAAATTAAATTGCAGCATGGTTAATTGATTTTATTTCTCTTTGCTGACATTGTTTAATGCTAATAAAATCCTACAGACTACCACAATATAGGTCCAAGTTTGTAGAGGTGGGTGTTTTTGGCCTATAACTGGTGCACTGGCCGCCTTTACTATTCAATCAGCAACCAAGTAATTCCCAAATAGCCATTGCTCTGTCCAGTGATAGGAGAGGGGATAGCATGATGATACACTGGTTAGTACTGTTGCCTCACATCTCTGAGACTGAAGTCTCTGCTAGGGTTCCTTGTGTGGAGTTTGCATGTTCTCTCTGTGTCGTCGTGGGGATTCCTCGGGGTACTCCAGTTACCCCCACAGTCCAAAACATGCTAAAGTTATGTAGAGTTACCAAATTCGGTGTGTAGGTGTGTACCCATAAGTGTGCACATATGAGCGAATGGCGTGTGTGTGTGTCCTGTGATGGACTGGCACCCGATCCTGGGTTGGTCTCCGCCTTATGCCCATAGCCTCCGAAATAGACTGCGATTCCCCCATGATCGTGAATAGCACAGGTGGTTACAGAACATAAATAGATGGATGGATAGAGTGATAGAGGCAATATTGTGATGCAACTGGAATGGAAGGGAACCATACTCATCATAGAATAGGCATCCTTAGCCCTGACAAGGAAAAAAGAAGAATGAAAAAAACTTTGTGTGGAGAAGCCTTTGGGACAGACTGACGTTACCATGTTTCTCCACATCCTTAAGTGGGTCAACACCAGGAGACAGGATAAAGAACATGGGAGTTGCTGCCCCAGATTCTTCAAAGGAGATGGCGAAGTCCAGAGATCTGCCCACCACATACTTGCTGCCCAGTTTCTCTTCCACAAAATCCCTTTAAGGTAATTAAAAAGTCTCATTAATGCAGCAATCACAAATACACAGTGTGCGCATGTGCACACACACACACACACAGGCTTGTAATTATATCTTTGTGGGGACTCTTCATTCATTTCTATAGGGAAAACTCTAATCCCAACATGACGACCTTAACCCCTACCCAGCCCTAACTTTAACCATAACTAACCAAACAAAATACGAGACTAATTTACTTTTTTGATTGCATTCACAGATCTTTGTGGAGACCTGAAAAATAGTTCCCAAAAACGTCAAAAAACTGAATTTTTCTAATTGTGGGGTACATTTGGTTCCCTCAATGCAATTTAAACATAATCCGTACATACAGTATACACAATTATACTCTATAGACAATATAGAGACACCAGATATCCTAGCTGCATGTCTTTGCACATTGAGGGAAGTACATCCGGAAGATATCCACACAAGGGGAGATTAATAAGCAATATAATTATCAGAACAAACAGTTCACATATACGTATAATGACTAAGAAATTTCACTGAAAATAAGAATTCATGATTTATTGTTTTTTTATGACTATTGCTGTCCCGCAGGTATTATAGTACTTATTAAAGTAATTCCTCTTAAAATATTCTAGTAGTTACATTCAAGATAATTGCTGAACCCCTTTGTGACAAAATTAAAGGAAGCAGTGAGGCTGCATCTACATTGTAAGCTGGCCAAATCCTCCAAGGCTGTATATCATGGTTCTAGTCTTAATAACCAACATTAGTCACCTACCCATAAAAGAAGGCCAAAGGGGCTCAAACATGGTATTTCTCACCTCACGGCATAGGTCATGCGATCAGGCCGAATAGCTCTCATCATGCACAACCTCTGGAGGGCCGTCTTGTTCTTCCACTCCTGAGGGAACTTTTCCTTCTCCGGACACTCAGACTCCACAAATTTCTTCCAGCGCTTGGCAGATCCCTCAATATCACGGTCCAAATTCCGGAATTCATCCATGACACACAAAGCCTGGAGCGAGAAGATCATTAATAATAACAGCACTGAAACACAAATGAACATCAGAGCAAAAGCAGAGCAGATTCAGTCCATATATTAGTATGGCCAATTGTAATATGGCCAAACTGTTCAAAAGTTCAAGAAACCAATTCATCATGAAACTATTTACAGCTTGTGATGTCCAGATAAAAAAAGGAAACATACTTTTCCCCCCTTAAAATGCTGAATAAAATTTCTTCATAATTGAAAGAATCTCAATGTACCTATTCAACTGCACAACATTTTTGTTGTATTGTATTTCCTATATGTGATGGCTTCTATCATCTCTGAGGAAAATTTCTACTGTGCATTTCATCAGTATTACACTTCTTGAAGCAATTGTTTTTTTATGATTGTTGTAACACTTTACTTGATAGGGCACAAGAACTTAGTAATAACTCAGATACTCAGGTCAGATCAGGTTGGACAGCATGTGCTGATGCAGCGTGATCCACCACATGGTGAAACTCCTCGGGATCCTGGCTGGTGATCCCCCAGGCACACACATGGCCCAGTCACACAACCACAGTCCGGAAATGGCCATCCACCTGCTGCAGCAGGTCTTACATGGGTGCCCCCCTGGCCTGGTTCAGTTGCTCAGGTCCTCAGCAAAGAGGATCCTGCGAGCTGGCTCACCCTCAGGGAAACGTGCCAAATGGCCATAGTAGCATAACTCACAATGCAGGTAATGTGCCTCATTCGGGACTCCTCTAGCAACTGTTCATTCAACAGAAAGTCAAACCAGCAGTCCTCAAGGATACTCCAAAGAGATACAGTACTGAAGAAGTCCAGTCTTCATCTCAGCTCACTGGATAGCGTTTATGTCACTAAAGGACACTAAAGACTTGGACCTTTATCCTCGTGCAAAGATATGGGGAGCGCCACACACCCCTCATGAGCCCCCCAGCCTCTCATAATCCATCAGCTGTCTTCATTGTAAGATTCACCAGAGACTTGAATGTCACTGCCAAGGTAAGTAAATCTCTCGATGAGGTCAACATTTTCCCCGCTGACAGACACACTACTGATGACTGTGCTTAAGAAGTCAATAAAGGCCTGGTCCCTGGCCTTTATGCAGGACACCTGCAATTCCAAGCACTCAGACTCCTTGCTCAGTCTCTTGAGAGCCACGATCAGAGCCTCCATTGACTTTGCTAAGATCACAGCATTGTCGGCAAAGTCAAAATCAGTAAATCTTTATCAACAGATACTCCACAGCTGCTGGACCCCACGACCCTGGCCAACACCAAGTCCACGCAAGCTTTGAACAGAGTACACACCCTGGGCCAACCACAGAATCAACTGGGAAGATTCTCTCCCTCCACTCTGCACAGCACTCACAGTACCAGTGTACAGGCCAGCCATGACATCCAGTAACTTTAAGGGGACCTCACAGAATGTCCCACAGGGCAACTCAATCAACTGAGTGAAATGCTTTATGAAAATCGACAAAGGCTGTAAAGAACCTCTGCCAATATTCATGCTTGTGCTCAGTGAGAACCCTCAGTTCCAGGATGCGGTCAATGTTAGACTTCTTAAGTGTAAAACCAGACTGCTCCGGTCGCTGACAGGCAAGCAAGTGATCATGGATCCTGTTAAGGAGGACCCTAGCAAGGACCTTACCTGGAACTGAGAACAATGTTACCTCCCTGTAGTTGCTGCAATCCAGGCGATCACCCTTCCCTTTCCAGATTCCCCCTTTCCATCCAGTTAGGATGATGCCTGACTGCCAAATGGAAGCAAAGATTGCCTGCAATGCCAGGAGGACAGCCTTATGACAAGTCTGGAGAAGGTCATCCTGGATACCACAGATTCCTGTGGCCTTCACTACCCCCATCTGATTGACCACTTGTGCAATCTCAGAGAGATTGGGTGGTTCACAGATGATTGGAGGATCAGCCTCGAGAACTGTGAACCCAGAGTTGTCCAATATCCTAGTCAGAGGATCAGCTTTAAACAACTGCTCAAAGTAGCCAGCCCACCAGAACACCACTGCAGTGTCATTTTTAAGGACCGTTCCATCACCCACCCTGACTGCAAGTTTCTGAGGAACAGATTCAGATGTGCGTAATGTTTGGATTCCTCTGCAAGCAGAACGTGGGTCACTAGATCACAGATGGTATGCCACCTGCTCACAGATTAATCTAACAAATGCTTCCTTATCTGCCCTCAGAGCCCTCACAGTTGTCCTCCTCAGTTCTTGGTACAGACTGGAGTTACCACAAAGTCATGCACTGGAACTCCTTTCAATAATATCCAGGGTGCCCTGCGAGATGAAACACCTCGTTGTGGGTACACGGGCAACACCAACACAACCCTCGGCAACCTTCAGGGTCTTATCACAGAAGGTCTCCCACATCACATTAGAGTCACCACACAAACTGCATGCAAACTCATCAAAACAGCTTGATCTTGGAGTCTGGGAAAGTCCAGCCTCATTCTCCTAGCAGGTATTAGCCTATTGGATCTAAGCTGAATCTTCAGAGTAGCAACAAGTCTGTGGTCAGAATTCACAAACTGGGCAATTCTGTAGACCCTGCAGTTCTGCAGGAGCCTCCATCATCTGCCCAAGAGGATGTGGCCCATCTCCTTTGCTGCACCAGTATTGGAGTACTAAGTCCAAGGATGCGGCTCAGGGCATTGAAATCAGGATCCAGCCATCTTACCTTTCATAAAGTCACATAACATAGAGTCACTCTCACCCTGGTCCTCAGACCCATGGGGACCGATACAATTCTTGTAGCCGGCCCTGTCAGTGCCAGTGGTTGCACTGAAGTCATCCATGACCAGAGGAATGGCACCCATCAACCAGCAACCGAAGTAAAATGTCTCCCTTAACCCTCTGGGGTCTAGGGGTAGGAAACACCCTTTCATTGACTGGGGCATGATCACACATTTCATCAAATATCGTAAACTTAATTTATTATACTCATCTTTATTTTAATGAATATTGTAAGTATGTCAGATTGCTGTTAAGTTTGAATAAATAATGTAGTTGCAACATTCAGTTGGATAAATAAATAAGAAAAACCAAACTCATGTCACTATTTCTGGCTCCTTTCATTGAATTTGTAGCAACTTTCATGTGTATGAATGAGCCATTGACACCTGGCCACGTCACCGTCTCCCCACCTTTTATGGCGCTGACGGGGATGTATCGGGATCGCGTTTCACTGCTGTGTTGTTCACCAAATTACCATGTAAATTCTATTTTAATACATGCTGTTGCAGGCGGCTATTTAGAATGTGAATAGCGATCTTCGGGTGACAGCAGCACTACACGCCCCCAATGCAAGTAAAACAAATGACATGGTTTACTTTTTTGCCAATATAACCTAATTTAAAAAAAAATCTGACAATAGTCATTTTGAAAAAAGACAGGTTACAGATTTAGCCAGCATTTTTTCATGATTCTACATTAAGATTTCAGTGAGATATAAACGGAAATAGACACGAAAAGTACGCTGCATCGCCGACGATGCACTCGACCCCAGAGGGTTAATGAGATATCACTCACTGTAGCCGCAGCATACACTGAGACAACAGATAAGACACCCAAGGAGAGAAGAGGTTCCACATGCCTACCCAGATGGCCCCCCTCAAACTGGGACCCAAGTGCTGTCATGCAGCAGGCAATGCTTCAGTACCACACCAACCCTGATCCCTAACAGGCCTGACCCTATTAGCTATTTGATAGTTTTGAAGGCTTTCCCCCATCCCCTTCATGATGCATGCAGCCTTCCTGTGAGCGGCTGCAGGAGAGCTACTCCCGCGGACAGCAGAAGAGTATTGTGCTTGTTTTGACTGAGCTGTTGCGAGTTGTTTTATGGTGGCTGCAAGTTGGAGGACCGCTTGCAGGGCTGGATGCAGTTTGACGTCATACCCAGGATAAACTCATTCATTTGCCTAGTGGGCAAAAGTTCCAATTTGACTCAGGTACTACTGAGGTACAAATCATTAGTCATACCATATACCAACCAATCCTGAACAAAGAAAGTTGCTACTTGAGATAAAAGATGCATCTCGATTTATTAATGATGAACAAAGATGAGATCAGTATTTCACTTGTGTTATTCAGTACTTGTTCCTTTAGTAGTTCCTTAGTTGTTCCTTTGGTAGTTAATAAACATTTACAGAATCAAATGATATAGTAACAAATATAATAACTGCTTGGACTACAAAAACATGCATCACGATTCATTAATGATGAATTATCATGAGATCAGTATGTAAATAAGACCTAGTTCGTGGTTAATTAATAATTAAGTAATTGTATAAAACTATTTTATTTGTGCCCTGTCAATTAAAGTGTTACCATTATTATTTTTGCACTGTTATAATATTACAAATTGTAGGTAATTGCAAGCAGTTATTTAGACTTAAATAATAAACAAAACAAACCTTTATTCCTCCCCAGGAGTGATTTGACAAGAAGTCAACTGGAGAAGACACCCCAGGCTGAGCAGGGTACCTCAGAAGGAAGTCCAATTCTGCTACGTTGATTTCTTTATTCATCAGCAAAATCTAAGTTTCAGTAAATAAAAAGATTACATCTGTCTCTGAAAGTGCCTCAGGAAAAGTGACCATATGAGACAATGTTAAGTAAGGAAAGACAGAGTTACCTGAAAGGCAAGCTGAGCAGTGTAGGTCAGTTTATCACACTCAAAGAGACCACGCGTGGTGTATTGGTGGACTGAGGAAGTAATACTGTCAATGATGTTAGAAACTCTTTGCTTTAGCATTTCATCTGGGGGGGCCTTCCTCACTGCCTTCTGGAACACAACACTGAAGGCCTGTAACACAACGAAGCGGAAAACACACAAACAAAAAGTAAAACATGACTGTGTGTTTGTGTGTCGCCTTACCATCATCCTTTCATTTTGCATTCATAAGGTCTAAAACTGGAGATAATAATAAGTCACTAAACAGATGTATTTAACAGCAAATAGAGATTGCTGTTCAGATACTAAACATACATCCGTAACCATTTAGCTGACAGGATTAAACAGCAATTATTAATGAACCTTTATATTTATGAGAATAACAAGTAACTATATCCATGTATATAATGAATACATAATTTATTCCCAGGGGAAATTGTTTTGCATTGAGTGAGGTACATAAAACACACATACAAATATATAGTGCAAAACAATAACAAATGGAACTACTGCATTAGTGTAGTATTAATGCAAACTTGAAATCCTAATATTATAGTATTACCAGAACCAAATTTGGTATGTGCAGTGACAGTTAAAACATAAATTGCTATATGAACATCCTGCATCCTATGTAAATTTTATAAACATCTGTTTTCCATTAATAATGAATGCAATTTTAAAGGATGATGGAAAAAACGCTGATGCAGCACATCCCTCCTCTTTTTGCTGCAGCACATCCCTCTTTTTTTGCTGAAGCATATACCTCCTCTTTTTGCTGCAGCACATCCCTCCTCTTTTCATTGTGCATTTCCAGTGGAATTCCCATTTAACTGGAACACTGTTAAGACCCTACTTGCTTTTGCCTCGTCTTCTTGATTTGTTTGTTTTGCAGTATGGAGCAAGTGCAGGTAGTTTACTTGATTGGCCTGCCGAAGCCATTAAAACTATTGGGCTGAGTTGAAGAAGTTACTTCTCTCTGCATCCAGACACACTTGTGGGTTTTCTTCTTTATGAAATAGGCTATTTAGTTCAATTTCTATTTCTATTATTGTTTATGTTCCTGTGTTTATTTTTCATAGTATTACATCCTGTCGGGTACCCTGATTAGCTTTAATAAATTACATTCTTAATAGAATCTTCATGCATTCTCTCCCATTTATGTTGCCTCACCAAACAAGCCTAGTGGGCGTAACAAGCATCAGCAGTGCCTCCGCAAAGCCCAGCAAAACATTCTACGTAACAAAGCATAACATTCTGCCACCGTGCCTCATCTGATGTGACTCCCAGGGTTTTCTCTCCCGAGAGTCAATTGTGAAATTAAAGGAGATCAACAACAGCATAACTATATTAGGGGGCGGCAAACACACTGACTGCTGAGAAGAGGAGTAGGATCTGCCGAACACAGAATATAAGGACAAACAGAAAAGAAATACATTCACAGTGAAACAGAAAGTTCCAGCAGGGCTTTCAGCTAACAGAGGGCCATTAGAAAGCATACCTTCAGAGAAAACTGATACATTGGATGGATCTTATTGAGGTCGTTCATTATGAAGTACAATAAGGAGGCTCTAGCTGCAGCAGGGCGGTACTGTTCCCTTGCTTCATTGATTTTCGCTTCTGTCACCTTGGCCTCTTTTACCTGCGAACACAAACAGCACAAGAGAGGTCGTTCGTTGAGCATATTAACCACGATTATCATAATTAGAAGGACGATAACGAAACCATTAGGCTTAGGGGTATGACACTGCAGTACTGCACCGGGCTGAGCATTTATTAGTTCATCAGTTTGAAAATAGAACAGAAAATTACATGCAAACAAGCTTGCTTGCACATCTGCAGAAGCTGTGCATGCTAGCTTAGCCTGAACAATTTAAATTGTAGTGTACAGTACACTGACATAAAAGTAATTTCTGGATGGCATATCTTACAATGTACATTCTTAAAATGATTGTGTGTTTGCAAGATTTGTTTGGTATAGGTCAAACTAAGGTACAGTGATATAGGTAAAATTGTTATTTTTAATGATTTATATCTAGAAAATGACTGTTGAATTGAAAGCTCAAATCATTTCTACACTATTGAAAGCTGTTGTATTACTGTGAATTTAGTGCATTTTACCATTTTACCTTATTTTCATTTCAATCAAATATGGTCAAAAATTAGGTAGATGATGACAACCTTTATTTCCACCTCTGCAGCTGTTTGTTTGGTGGTCTCAAGGTTCTCCACCAGCTCTGTGTCACCCAGGAAGTTTCCAGAAGCAGAAGATAAGCGGGACAGAAGGTTATCCTCCAGATTTTTTAGAGTAATCTTGAAGCCATTTTGCTGTTTCGTGAGATTTGACTGGAGAGAAGAACATGAGGTACAAAAGCATGAGTCTGTGACATTGCACAACCTACATGTGTATATATAATACTTTGCCCTCTGTTAGAGAAAGAAGAACAGAAGAAAAGTACTGAGGAACTGAGTGCAAGGAGAGAAGAGGACAAGTCAAAGGCGACAGCAATCAATATCTTTGCATAGCTGAAAAAAACAAAAGTATGCTCAGTCTGAGCAAATTAACTCGTTTCCTCTTGGCAGAAATCACCAAATATTGAAGCACCAATTGCTTCAGTTGATATCGGCTTCCAATAGCAAAATGGAGCGAACACAGATGACTATTTTGATGATGGCATATTTGCGAAATCCTTTAAAACAATTTGCCCAATGCAGCTTTGATACCCTTTGAAAAGTATTATATACAGATAACAAGGGTCCCTTAAGCGATCTAAATGTTCCCTATAAAGCAAACTAAAAACCAATGTCTGATTTTAAATTTCAGCTAACCAAAATGCATAAATCACTGGAAAAAACATTCTAGATCATTATTGTTCAATTAAAACACCTGCTGTTACTTGCAGGCCTGCATTACCAAATCTTTGTACCTTCTAGGAACATTTAAGTCACCGAAGAGTTCATAATGGTGCAGCACACATACCCAATGATGTTCATATTCACTGAATCCAAAAGAGATGGAGAATATAGTTCACTGCTGCCGGCAAAGAAACCATACAAACATTCTGGGAGTGAGATTTATTGTATGATGATATATGACTCAATGTGCTTGGCCTTCAAATGAGGTGTGATGCAATAAAGACATTGTAGTTATTATTTGGAATAACAAATCATTTTTTGAAAGTCATTCATCCTGTCTAAATCTGTACATACTGTATATTCAGTCAAATGCTTAATGAGCTGACTCAGGTTAGTCAAGCAAGATTAAATTGTCATTTACATTATTGTTAGTAAGCATTTAGAATAGGGCCACTTGACCAAAAAAAATCAGTTACTAGTCTTTACAAATATCATGTGTCACCTTCTGATTTTCGAAATGCAGATATTTAATGAAGGATGAAGAGTTTATGTGTGTACTTACAGCTGCAAGACATGTAATCATGGGTGGTCTAGAGAGTAAATAGGTAACTAGTGACTAGTTTTGGTCTAAGCAGAGCATTAATAGTAAGTAAGAAATTATAAAAATTATAAAAAAGTAAAAATATTGAATAGACTACAGATAAATACTGCCTAGAGTGTCTTTGGAATGGAATGACTCTATTTCATGGGCTTTCTTCAATAAAGTTGAATTAGATATATATATATATATATATATATATATATATATATACACACACACACTGTATGTGTTTGTGTGTGTATGTGATATGTGTGTATATATGTATGTGTGTGCATGT
>JAODUD010000095.1:18220632-18233648 GCA_026784285.1 Stomatorhinus walkeri | reverse complement strand
CCCCCCCCCCCCCCCCCCCCCCCCCCCCCCCCCCCCCCCCCCCCCCCCCCCCCCCCCAGCACTCGGTCACTCTCCATAACAACAGACAGCAAACTTTTTCATCTGGGGAAAAGGCTCAGGACGCTCTTCCTGAAGATGCAGCTCAGCTCTCCCTCCAGCTGTCACCATCCGAGGCAGACTACCTCTCATCTGTTTTCCTCACATGTTTATAAAGGAATTGCTAAACTTGTTCAAATCGGGGGGTTGTTTAATTGGTATCTTGGTTTAATTGCATCTAGACATAAAGTTACAAAGGTTTCGTCACTGAGCGTGAGTGTTAACGCTTATTAGCTGTCATGCAAATAATAAATAAAAACAAGCTATTTTGTTCCAGGAATTTTGCCAAATGGCTTCTTCTTTCTACCTCTCCCACCATAAATATTTCCTTATTTGCACAATGCAAGATCAATCTATTGTCATCCCCAATAAAACTGACATTTAACTGACCACAATGCATCAAATGCCACTATTGTGAATATTCAGTATTGCTTTGTGTATCAGACAGCTTTGCGTAAAAAAATTGCTATCTCGATGCATGCATTTTGAATCATACACTGTTTTTCCCTCGCGGCGCCAGTCTATTGCCATTCTTGCTCCTCCTTACTGACATGACTGCTCAATAGTCTGCAGAATACAATGGTTCACCATTGCCCTTTTAAGTACTACAGCTGGTGCACCCCAGGCATAGAAACAAATTAAAAAACACAACAACATGGGGACAGAAACAAGCAAAATAAACCACTCTATAGCTATTTTGAGTATGTATACTGTAAAAAATCACCCACTGAAATATATTCTATATAAACTATACTGCAGAATTAAAAGCACAAATATGAGATGGTTCGTTCTTATATTTGTTTGTCTAAATACTAACCTGTAAATGTTTATCTGAATACTGTCCTTAGAGAAAATTGATTATTTTCAAATTATGTCTATTGTCTTTTTAGGATCTTAATGCAGTGCATATACTAATACTCCTGCATTACGAAGGCCATGTAGTAAGAAATTAATTATTTTTAACTTGTTATAAATTCCCTTGGGTGTTTGGTTAGGAAAGTCATTTTTTATCTGTGAGACTAAACTCATTTTGGTTTGTTTCAGTAGCTTATTAGACAAAAATGACTAACCTATAATCCAAAAGCAGAGGCTAGATAACACTGTCAGTGTGGTTTTAAACAGTGGTTTTAGACCACTGTATTTTTATAAATATAGAAGCAAGACTCCACATTTTGGATATTTGTTCACCAATTACACATTTTTTAAATTTTTGAATGCTTGAAACGTTTATAGGTACTGAAAAGCACAATTTAAACATAACAGAAACATAATTATGTCTGATAGATACATCTAAATTAATATTGGCAAGTGTGTTCATTTCCAAATTTGTCCTGCAGATCAAAAAGGTGTGGTAATTTCTCCGGGGTGCATAAATACGCACCAGTGGCTGTAGTCCACGTGCTGACGGATAAGTGTGTGTGGTTGCACCGTTCCATAAGCATCCACCTCTGGCATGTTCATGTCATCGATGAAGTAGATCAGCCTCCTGCTGCCAGGAGGGCCATAGTTCCTGCCAGCTTTCTTCTCCAATGGTTTTTCCAAAATGCCTGATGATTGATATCAGAGTCACCACGCACGGAGGCACAGCTCTTCAGGCATCCATGGTAATGGAGAAAAAATTAGAAGAGATTCTCCCTGATAACTCATCTTGAGCAGGGTCTATCTGGGATACTGAAAAGTGCTGCTTATATCATTGTGATTTAAAATTTTATTTTGACAGCATGTGTATGTGTGTGTGTGGTGGGGGGGAGGCAAAGTATACATTAAATAAACAAATAAATAAATAAACATATAAATAATTAGATAAATAAATAAATAAATAAATATGCCAAAAGTGGTTAAGGTTAAGGCTGGGTTGGATTAGGGTTTTTCTTACAGATAGGAATGGAGAGTCCTCACAAAGTGTGTGCGTGTGTGTGTGTGTGTGTGCATAAATATTTTTCGTGGCAGCTCAGAAATTCTAGGATGGATTATTTTTTTTCAGGGCCATTTCATATTCATTTTATTATACAGTGTACTGGTTCATGGCTCATATTTGTGCTACATTCTACATACTACTTAACATTTTGCAGTAGAATTGTATTTATAATACTTCATTAAGAGGTTTGACTTCCAGAATAAAATGGTTTTTGTTCCGCCTACATTAGCTTAATCTCAGTATAGCCAAGGCAATTAAAAAATGGCTTAACAATGATTGAATTGCAAACAGAATGCTCAGCTGCTGGAAACATAACAATGAAACCCTTCCAGTAAACTATTCTTATACTGTGACACTATTAGAACGGGGCCAGGGCAAAATAAATAATAAGAAATATTTATTCCAAACGTACCCTGAAGCATGGCTGACGTTGTATAGTAGTTAAAGGGAACATTCTTGATCATGTACTTCTCAGAATCTAGGGAACCCAGTTTATCACCAACCAAAACCGATTTTCCAGTGCCTGCGTTCCCCACAAGCATGACCGGCCTCCTCCTCTCAAGCAGACGGTCCATGAAGTATCGAATCCGAATGGTCTCCGTCGTGTGCACCAAGCACGCCTATGACAAGGAAACAATGCTGCAAGCTACATGTCGGGAATGATATCTCACAAGTAACCTCCCAAATGGTACTTAAACTTTAAACTTTAGATACTTTAGTGCACAACTCTTCATTCCTGTGCTATTCCGCCAGATGCCACTTAATAACAGGGCAATTCCATATCAAATCAGCAGATTTTAGAAAAGGATTTGCTTCAATACTTGCAATGTAAAAAATTTCACTGTACCCAACAACTATTGTATACCATTGTTGGCGTGTATCTTTAGTTTCTGAGAAATAGAGGCTTTAAAAAGGCTTCATGGCCCACAATAACAAATGGTCATATAAACTTGTTTCCAGAATGTCTACTTGTAGGAAAACGTTGTGCACTTTATACCTTAATAAATATAAGTTGATTCAAGGTACCAACTGCATATTTTGTGCATTTACTAAGTAAAACATGCTTTTCCAAGTGGCATGATTATTTTTTATGGCAGACTATGTCATAAACAGGCAGTATAAACTTTTTTGTTGCTTTTAATGGCTTATAATTCAGAAATTAAGGCTTCTTTCCAAAATGAACTTACTGCTAAGAAAGTACTACAACATGAGTATTGTATAAAAAAAATTAAAAGATCTGATGTGGTTGAATGTGAAGTTCCAAAGAATTGTTTTTATGCAATATACAGCATGCAGGTAATGACTTAGAGAACTTTGAAAGTTTTAGCAACACACATGTACTATGGGCCATGAAACTAAAGAAGCCACAAATTCTGCACGCTAGTTGCTGGGTACAATGACATTATTCACATAAAGTATGAAACAAATTCAAGATGGTCAGTCAGAAGGCCTATGTTGATTTCACATGGAATGACCGAACTACAATGTACAAAATTATTTTAAAGAAAAGGAAATTCTCAGGTGTTTCATGTGACTCTGTTAAATGGTCAACACATTTATATATTAGAAATGTATGTTTTATGCCTCCAAATTTTAATGTATTCAAAAAAAATTGCCATGCTAACACATTAAAGTTTAAATATAACAAACCTGGAGAGGAATGCAAGTGTCAAATTCAAATGTAGGAATCATTTTTGACCATGGTTCAAATTTCTTTGTCTCAGGGTCAATATAGTAATCAAAGATAGTGCCTTGGGAAGGGAATTTGATGGTCTTGAATTCAGTAACCCACCATTTACTGAATTCCACTCTGTAATCTAGCAGCTGCCAAGAAAATAAAACAACATATTAGAAAATGCAATCTATGAATACAGATTAATAATGCTAATGTAAAGCTGAGGAGTCAAGCACTGAGGAATTATTGTTTGTCTGAGAAAGACCTACATGTAGGGAAAACTGTGTCCAATCCATCTTTAATACAAGATATAGATATTCTAAACAAGCATGACAGGAATATCAGTTTATTTACTTGATAAAGTAATGGCAATAGCGGGGCAACTGACAGACTGTGTGTCAACTGACAGACTGTGTGTCAACTGACAGACTGTGCCAACAAGAGGTTTTTTAATGGCGAAGAATTCCGGAACATTGCTCATAATGCTAAGTGGTGTAGCTATGCTTTTGCAACAGCATGACTTTGCCTGAGTGACTAATGTACATTAGTCAAGACTGTCGTTTGGCGGCGCCACTTTCTGGCTTCCTCTCATTGTAATAGATGGCATACAATAAGATGAAGCTTTCTTGTGCTAGGAATGCCTCATTTGAATATTCTTCTGCATAGCTGCTGGGCTGCTGCGACCACTTGACGTACACCTACTGCAATCAAGAGGTATGGGGATAATTTAACAGCAGCTACGTAGAAAGAATTCAGTTACTTCAGTTACCAGATTTCAGAATGTTGCACTTGCTCTAGTGAGAAAGTTCCAGTCAATTATAGCGGCTGCCGTGGTATCTACTGAGCTATATCTCCAGAGTCCAGGTTTTAATGGAAAAACCGCTCTTGCTAGTGAAATATCAATGCAGCATTAGCAGTCAAGTGTACCTTTACAATGATCTGTGAAATTCGGAAAATCCTGCCTTCACACAAACGGATAAGCATTTATAATATTTTCTGTGTTACAGCTCATGTAATCTAAGATGCAATGACAAATTCATTCCAAACACAGAAAACTATCTCACTCCAAACGTGAAGCATACATGACTGCTTTCCTACTGCTCATCAAGAGACGCCTACCTGATCCTGGAACATAGACCCTCCAAATGCCCAAATGGCAGCAAACACAAAGTATAATTCATACAATTCCTTGGGGCAATCTGGAGGAGTGTGCTCTGGTGTTAAAAGACATTCCAATAGGTAACAAAGCATCTGCACCATGCTTTGCTCAGGAACTGGGATGATCTTCTTAAATCTGCACAAATTAAGTCACCCATGTAAACAAACAAAGGTGACTATGCTCAGTGGCTGACAATCATAGTAATCCCAAGCCTGTCCTGATCAGTGTTGACCCAGTACACTCAAGGCTAATCTTAAACAACGGAAGAATCCGAGAGTCACCAGTTTCATCAATGAAGCAGAGTACTAGAAATACGGAGCCATGATGAAGATACACAATCTCTGCGTGTGTTTTCAGTTAGGTTAAAGTAAATTATCTAGAAGCAAATACTTATATATCTATCAACAGATATTTTTTGTTAATGTGCAACTGTTATCCTTTGCATTTTTCATACAATGACATGTCATATTTTAATTAGCATGCTCTGCGGTATCAACAGTCACTTGGCTAGTATTATTTATATGTTTATTTCAATCTTTATCATTCAGCAACATTGGAGCAGTAAGATACCTTGATCTAAGGATGTCAAGGCAAACAGGAAGGTATTTATCAAATAAAATGGTCAAGTTGGCTTTCTCTGACTGGATTTCTCGCCTGTCAATCCAGCTGCTGACTGGAGGATTCCAGCCCAGATCTGCAGGGTTTATGTATAGGATACCTTAAAAGATTTAAAAAAAAATATCAGGATTGAAAATAAAGCCTTTAAAATGTTACACATGGCAAGCAATAGTATATAATTATGACTATCACCATTAAACGTTGGAAATAAACAAAACTGACCAGCTCGAGACACAGTGGCCGGTGTTGCAGTACGCAGGTGACTGATCTCAAATACCAGCCTCATGGTTGGATTCAGTGGTATTCTTTCATTACTGGCCAGAGTCAGCACCTGTTACAGAGGATTACATATGAGCGGCTCTACCAGAACATGGCCAGAGCTTTTGTTGAACTCCTCCATGGGAATAAAAAGTCTACATACAAATGTATAAGGGATGACTTGCACCATTGTGATTCAAATCAATAAAAGCATATGAGTGAACCACCAGGGTATACAATCAGTGGTTGAGTCTTACCTTGTTATCATCCATAACGGTATTCAAAGACTCAATCCACATTGGGTCAATATCTCCATCCAACACAATCCATTTTGGTCCATTATGAGTAATGTTAGCCAGCTCACGCATGATGCTGGAAAAAAGTCCTAAAAACAACATTTATTAGATATCTTGGACTTTGCTTAAATTCGTCCCACCCAAAATAACATCACATTTCACAAGCGGCGCCAAATGAATCCCATCCTCTCTGTACACTAACATTCATTACACTATCTACACTTTCAGGGAACTAGAAGGCTTAACACCTCACCATCTTTCCACTCCCGAGTGGAGGGGTTGATAATGCCAAAGAGCTCATCATTGGTGACGGCTTTGGGGTTGAGGTCAGCCCACACAGCTCGGCGCTTCATGTTCTGGTAGGTCTTACTTAGGGATTTCATCACCTGAGACTTTCCCGTGCCGGCACTGCCCACCACAAACACGGAGTGTCTAACGGCGAGAAGTTCCTCCAGCTGTACCACCTGAAAGAACAGTACAGCTCACTTTAACTCACACGCATTGCTTCGTCGCAGGATAAGGAAGGTTGTGGAAAAGCTGAGATTAAAAGGGAGCGCCACTCATATATTTGATCCCTTTGTACTTTCTTCTCTTATTGGCTATTTGCATGTACCAGAATAACATCAAAAAACGCCAGTGTGAAATCAGATGGATTTACTGACTTCTCATCCCAAGAATCAACACAACTGCTGCTCTAAACAATAGTATATTTCCTCTGTGACCACTAAGCTCAATATATTGCCCCCTGCACCTTTAATCAATTCTCTTTAGATAATCAAGACCAGCAATATACCATGTAGTCGTCTCCTCGCGTGCTCTGACTTCCAGTCACAGGGTACATCCGCTTCAAAACTTTGGCAGTGACTAAATAAACCAAAAGTTTCTGCTCCTTCACATCTCCAAACAATAGGCAGGGCATGCAACTGACATTCCTATTCACGATTGGCTACTATACCTTCTATGTCCTGGCTAGAGCCAACACCTCCCTCTTGTACTGTCAACACAAACACACACCACACACACAAGTCTTCCTATCTAAATGGGGACCGTCCATTCATTTCTATGGGAAAATCCCTAATCCCAATCACGACACCTTTAACCCATACCCATCCCTAACCTTAACCATAAGTAACCAACCGAAATACAAGACTTTTGGTATTTTTACTTTTTTTGTTTGCATTCATAGATTTTTAGAAAACTGAGGTTATCCAAATGGTGACCTCAAAAGATGACCCCAAAAATGGGGACATTTCGGGTTTTACTTCACTTTGGGGGCAATTTGGTCCTCAAATGTGATCTATGCAAACCCACACACACAGACAAACACACACACACGTGCACAGACACACACACATATATGCATGTATGTATCTTTCTCTGTATACATGCACTCCCCTTTAGTCTGAAACGCTGCAGCGAAAATTCCATATGAAACCCGACAGCTCTCAAAAACATTAATTGAATAGTGTTGATTGCATTTCCTGAGGAACACTGATATCTGAAAATCAGGGAACAACTGCATTTCTTCATTTTTCAGCACGAAAAATGAAGGGTTAAAATTGGGTTAAAATTAGTTCTGGGATTTTTCTGAGGCTTTCTTTTATGTAGAGGACAATTATTTTTCAGACCATTCTAGCCATTCCTGCACCTGCCATTATCAAATCCTCTGTACACAATGTGTTTTGCTTTTATACCCACCCAGTGTTCCTAATTTGAATCATGAATGACAATTCATTCATGTACAACAATAAATATGACATTTATAATGCTTTGGAGATTACAAAATGCAAGCCGAGAAATGTTTTAAACATGGTGACACCTTGATCTTTTAGAATAAAAAAATGTAAAAGGAAAAAAGAACAGTATTCAGGCTTTCTGTTTAGGCAGCGCCATGTCAAACACCTTTGATGTGGTGCTACACAATTAGACTTCTACATCTATTGAAGTCCTAGGAAAACTACGGGATAAAAAAACAAAATGAATCATTTCCCTCTCACACTGAGGGATCTACCCCACAATGCTGATGGCATGTTCAATCAATGCCATCGACTTGCCTCACCATCCTGTGGTTCAGAGTGGGCTTAACATTTAAAAAGTGCAGTGGCTGTGGCTTCAAAATGATGTCTATGAATGGCCGCCAGTACTGGACAGACATGCATTTTACTAAACGGCTTTCCATTCCCAAATCAGAGAAAAATGGTTGCATGCAGCTGAAGTAATTACAGCAGATGAAGCTATTGACCTCCTGTTTCACATGCAGATTGTGGCATGTGCATCTCCATTTTTATTCAGGGTTAACAGCTTTCAGGAAGGATGAATATTTTTGTTTGAATACTATTCTGATTACTTCTTTGACCTTTCCACCTCATTGAAGATTGTACCCATTTCCCATGACTCTAGATTCACATCTCTGATGTCTGTAACAACACACTAATGTTTGGAATTAGAACTCAAGATCTGGAAACTGAAGTGCAATCATAACTCATAGTATATTACTTTGACCATTTCTTTTGAACCTCTTGGAGTTTCATCCCCATTTGATGATGTTACAATATGTGCTTTATTGCTTTTGGGGGGGAAATGTGTAGGAAAAAAATTGTTGGACTAAATGGCAATAAAATATTAATCATCGGAAGTTCTACAGAGTAATTCAGTTATCTGGAAGGTTTCTGTCTTTTTTATGAAAAGGTGGGTGTATGAGTGATTGATTCCATGTACAGGAGTATCTGATTAAAAACTCACCTTTAGAACAAAGTTGTCTTCTGCCTGTAGCTTCAGATCAAGGATTGACTGCCTGACAAACTTCTCAAACTCCAAGTCCCTCTTACGGGGGACATCCAGCGCAGGGAAAAGGTCCCCAATGAGGCCCATGAAGACAGGCATGTCATCTGTCACAATCTTGGGAATGTTGAAGTCTCGCAGGGCTCGCATTAGTACCTGGTCCTCTGGACGGTCTGGGTCACCCCTTTTCAGCGACCCTGCTACTACCAAGACTGATTTAATGGCTCGCAAACCCCAATCGTAGTGGTCCTGCAGTAAAGTAAGGCATACATAACGTGAAGTGGAAAATGACAGGAAGCATAAATAGGGTACATTCACCACTGTGCTATGCCCCTCCAGTCCTTTCACTGATACACTACATCCTGTCAAATCCAGATGTGAGACCTCATCAGCAACAGCAGTCAAAGGCAATGATTCCATTTCTAAAATGATTGATGAGAAGTAATACCACTGTTGTGGAGTATGCCTGCATAGGCAAATTAATTAGGTGCTGTTTGCCAGCATTTGCAAAATAATGTATTGGAACGCTAAATTCATACATTTGTAATAACTGGAAAAAAAAACATACTGTAGTTGTATAACTCATGCCACTTTTTTAAGGTGTTTACCAGTGTTGCCTCAATAGACAAATGCATATTCTTTAATAAAAATACATTAAGATACAAAACTCCAAAATACCAAGTGATATTTCATTTCAGATATAAATCTCACTCAAATGTTACATCACCCTCTGTGAACATTATATTGCCGCACAATTTATGTATGCATTCATTAAGGTGTGCTGTACCTGTTTTGAAAGAAGTTCTTTGCAGAGCTGATACAGAGTAATGAACTTCCTGGCCAGAAGCCTGGCTTCAATGAAACCTTCAGCCACCAACATAATCTCACAAATTAGCTCAAAGTCTGGAACCACCATAGCGCACGGTCTAGGATGAAATAAAATGTGACTCATACAGAGCTATATTAAAAAAAGCAAGGCTTACTCACACAAATAAAAATATGTACAACAAATTAATTAGTACAACAATTAATAGTTCACTATAATCGAAGAACAGTATTTATAACTTGCCCATTTGTCAGGGAGATCAAACTTCAGTGCTGAGTGAGTATTATGTTATAAGTATAATGATTGAGGGTAAAAGGGGGAATAATTTAATTCACTTAAAGTTTCTATGATTGCGTTAATAATATATTCTCCATTTCCGCGTCACCCTTCCATTTTCTAATGAGAACTGCTCCATAAAGTAATTAATTCACTTGTCAATCAGAATTCTAATCCAATATGGAAAGCAGTAACAAAGCAGAGAGGAGCCAGTTTTAGGACAATATACAGTATAGTCAAGCAATATGAAGTATTTGATGTATCCGGAATATTTTATTGGACTGTAATGAGTCATGCATGTGGCACCCATGTGTGTATTTTATGCTGCTATGGGTGAAAAATATCCCTGTATGCAACATTTGAATAGATTCCTCTACTAAAACAAATGTTCACTGCAGACTGGTTTTCCTAGGCTTGAGTGTTGAGCCCATCTTATTTAAAAGTCATTATACAACACAAGTCAGCCCAGGGTTTTCACAGATTTGCTGTCATAATGTTTTATGCTTACCGAAAGAGTGCCTTGAGATTCTCTGGCAATTCTGTCCTCCCAGCGTACCCAGGATTCATGGTAATAAAGATACCAACAGAGGGAGTCAGGTTCACCTCTTCTCCCATAAAGCTGAACCGTTTCTTCTTATCTCTGACAGCATCTTGAATGCTCTTAACCTGAATAATGTGAATTCGGTCTCAGCTAAAACAATGCTTTTGTCAGCTGTAGCACTGTTATATCATCATAGACATAAATCGCGTTTAAAAATATCTGGAACCCTTACAGGCCGTAATGTCAGTTTCAGCACATTTTCTAAATATAGGACAGTAATAAGGATAGCCGCCGAAAACCTTAAGCAGGTTTCAAACTGTATAGCAGTGTTTTATGACAAATTTGTCATTCATAATATTAAGCAAAATGCCACAGAATCTGCATCACATATGTACTTTTCTGACTATTTAAGATTTTTTACTGATGCAAAATACGTAAATTACATAACCATATGCTGTATTAAAATACAGGTAAAAAAAAACATTACAAAAATGTTGTTAGCCTAATCATCATTTTTTAATTTTTATAATATTAATACTAATACTACTACTACTACTACTAATAATAATAATAATAATAACAAATTTATACAATACAGAGCTTTTCAAAACCCAAATATGCAAAAAATACTGAAGAACAAAGAACATGGCAAAGACGTAATTCATACAGTCCCAACAAGCAGAGGATGGTGAGCAATACAGTAACGCCGACTAAAAGTAGCAGACAGATGAAGCAAGATGAGTGAGACGGGTGCAGAGGGATCAAAGTGAAGACAGCAGAGTGAAGGCAGCCAGAAAGCTTGGGAGAGTAGGGCGGTTTGAAGGCGAGATGTGAAGCCTGCTGGAGAGGGAGAACTACGGATATCAGAGGGAATGGAGTCCCGAAGACGAGGGTCACCCCAGAGAAAGCTCCATCAGCAGAGCTGCCGATCTCGGAAAGAGGAGCAAATACTACACGCAACACCGCATTCTGTCTGACGGAGGCATTTCTATAATTCTATACCAATTCCAAAGAATCATATATGTAATAACATTTGCGTAACATGGGTGGGTATATAAGAAAGACTAAGGACAATTCAATAATTTTTATGATACATGCAGTTAATTTGAAGTAGCAGTGCCATTAGAGGTGCCATATTTAAAGAAAAAGCTGTTATTTCCACTATCATTTGTTTATATATAATTTCCTGACATCTAAATCTGGTGCCCCTTTCAGATTATGTTTTTGTTATACTGTACATGCTGCCACTCATTCTTGATTTTCTCATAATTTATGATGTGCCAACAGTAGGAAAGAATACTTTTACCTTCATTAGTCATAAACGTAAAGTTCAATAACAGCTTTTTTCTATACGTTTCCCACCCAATTACCAATGAAGCCAAGTAATTTAAGGATGAAGATGTTTGTCATGCAAGTGTGATAGGGCGCCAAATCCACTGGCACCGCTTCTAAATGTAAACTGCACAAATATAAATGAAATTATTCTACTTAGCTACATATTGATTATATAGCAAACTCATGTTAAACAAGCATTATTACAAATAAGATTTCCTATATTAAGACAGAAAAACTTATACAGCACATGTCCATCATTACCTATTCTCATACCGATTCTTCGGGAGTGTTTTTAGTTGAATTTATGTTTATATGCTCTAACAAGAGAGACAGAAGTAAACTGAATGTGCCTAAAGGACAAATTCAAGGAGCAAAATATTTTTGATAACTTTGAATAATTCTTTAAATCATAATCTTAATTACATCAGCAGCTTTAGGCTCACCTGTACAGCAACAACGGAGAGCACCTCCACAGAGATTCGGTTGAATTCGTCAAAACACCCCCAGGCTCCTGTTTGTGCTAGGCCTTTGTAAATATTCCCACAGGACTGAGAGTGTTGAGGAAAGATGACAATAATAAGCCAATAATACGTCTTACTCTGCAGCACAGTAAACAACACTGAGTTGAGATTTATCCGTCAATTTTCCATGACTAGGAATCCAGTCCAGGCCGACGGTGAGGACACGGCCCGTCCAAGGAATGACGATCCCAGGGGTCAGTGCTTGCCAGGGCACACACTTGTACACATCATGGACAATTTAAAGAAACTAACTCGCCTAACTGCACGTTTCTGGGCCAAAGGATAAAAAAGAGGGTAACCAGTAGAGACCCATGTGGCCAGAGAGGAGTTACAAACTCCACACAAAAAAATACACTCCGTGTCTGCAATAACAAACATCTTTCTCTGCGTGCATAAGAGACTGTCAACTTAACTGGAAGATATCCTCTGGAAAAAAATGAAGCCTTGTACACAAATTGCAATGGCACCTTTTATATCAGGTAGAAAAGATATATTTAAATCATTATGGCACAAAACTGCTTAAATTCAAACATTGAATCATAGTTTATGTTTAATAATTATGACTGACAAATATAAACTGGACTTGGAATAAATCAGCATATTTAATGTACCAAACGATCAGGGCCAGCTCTAGCTATACCTAGTGCAGACAGTCACTTAGGGTCTGAATGACCTGCATTGCAGAGGAAGTAAAATGATCATCAATTTTCTCGTTG
>JAODUD010000095.1:18196287-18220532 GCA_026784285.1 Stomatorhinus walkeri | reverse complement strand
CCCCCCCCCCCCCCCCCCCCCCCCCCCCCCCCCCCCCCCCCCCCCCCCCCCCCCCCCCCCCCCCCCCCCCACACAAGCAATAAAAGCTTTGCCTAGGGGCCAGCCCTGCCTGCATTTCACATTAGTAAAATTTGCAGCCCAACTTAAGCTATATCATAAGACTGTAGTTGTCTCCACTGAAAATAACATATTATTGGGGGAATGAGTAACTATGCAGGTCCTAAACATGATGTATAGGAAAATGAAATATATGAATTTTATATATATAAAATTTAGCAAACTAACTATCATTTATGCATAAAGATATCAGAGCTTTACACAGCTTCATAAACAGCTGTAGCTACACGCTTGAGAAAATTCAGAAGAACTAACAGATGATTTTAGATAGAAAATACTGAATTGTCAAATCTTTATCAATGTTGGCATAATTGAGTCTTTCTCTTTTAGTCATTGACAAGAATGTTATGGCTAATATGTTACGAGGACATGAGCAATTCGTACCAAATTGTATTTTTGAAGAAATCATTGAATACTGTCATCAGCAAGAAAAAACTGTTTCATCAAATTTACTTGTGTCCTAAAATTGTTTTCCAGATGTATGTCTCTTCTCTTGTACTAAATGTGTTAATCATAGGTGCCAATAAATCGTCAGTCTTGCTTTCAATATGCATGAAAATGAGTGATTCTGGCCATTTTTCCATCAAAGAATGTTGCTTCTCTCAAGTTTTACATTCAACTGAAATCCATTTATTTAAGCAGTGTTGCTTAATTTGCATAATGGTTTAGTATGCAAATTAAGAGATGTCAGAGCATCCTAGCTTCACGCAGTATAGCCAGTAAAAAAATTTTCATCGAAACAGGATTCTTAAATATCTGCAATATAAATGTAGATTGGCAGTTTTGTGAAAGCTTTTGCTTTCCATATAGACAGAGATAAACTTGATTAACCTCATAGAGAAGCAAATGGCAGTTATGTACAAAGTAGGGCAATTAAAAGAAATAAACATAAAATATTTAAACATAAACATTATATAACAGACAACATTTGAGAGAATTCCGCAATCCTCTCCACATTTCTGTTGCCTTCATACAAGATAGACTGGAGTATCTTACAGCGATGCAACAGTATACCTTGTAGTCCATCTGTTCGGAGCAGTTAAAGACATAGACCATAATTCCCAAGGCTCGGCCTAAATCCTTGGTGGTCTCAGTCTTGCCTGTGCCTGCTGGCCCAGCTGGAGCCCCACTCATGGTGAGGTGGAGGGACTGAGTCAGGGTGATATAGCACCTATCAACACAGCCACACGTGAACACAGAAATACACCATGTCAAGCAAAAGGGATGGAAAAACGGTCACATACGTACACTGGGTTTCAACTAAATATGAATTTTTACATGACCACGCTGTGCTAATTATCCATTATGAAAATGATGTAAACAAAGTAATCGTCAAAAAATTTACTTAATTGGCTTGAAAAGACATGAATATGATCCTAATAGCAAGCAATAACAGCAAATCATATGATCATATTCAGAGACAGAAGCCAGAATTGCAATGCCTCCAATCTAACTAGAGAGATAATGACAACAAATAAACTGTTTATGACATGGGAACACACAGGTTGCTTGATAGTTTATGAACTTATGGCTGACAAATCAACGGTTACTTTCTCAATCATAATCTATTTTTGGGTAAAATAAATGTACTTCATGGTTTGCACTTCTATGATTTATAAAACTAATTCTATGTCTATGCTTAATCTGCATCTTCAAGTAGGTTTAAATGGAAAATAAAACGTCTTATCGTTTCAGGACCGGTCCACTCCACTTCCAATACGGGTCATAAATCTATGCTTATTAATTAAAAAACACTTATACCTGTCTGTCAGTGGGGTGATAACCAGACGTGGTGTGTTGCCAAGGTATTCATAAGAGTACAAGAACTGCGCGTCACAGATATTGGCAAAGCAATGCTTTTTGTCATCATCCCAGCGATGTCGTAGCTGAGACAGCCACAGAAATGCTTGGGAATTCTCCACCTGCAAGCAGGAAGAACGCAAGGCAAGCGTTTATACTGTCTCAAGCAAAAGCAATTACAGGCTGCAAAGGAAATGGACGGCATGTCAAAAATACATACAGGGAGCCCAGTGCTCCCTGCTCTCTACTAAATGCGATTCAGAAAGACCTTGTTATTCACATACGATCCCAACTGTGATGATGTTTTGTGCAGAAAATAACTAACAAAATGCCTCAGGATTTAATTGTGACATTAACCACAAGGCAAAAACGCACAAATTAAAAGCGTTGATTTTGTAATCAATCAGCAAAAACTTCAAAATCCAGTTCTGGCAACTCTCACTATTTCGGATTATACTGTATGCTTGAATGCCCTGAATTCTCAGTTGAGTCATATTTTCATGTATATGCAAAGAAATCTAGCATATAGCAATACAGTGTGATGCGTTCCTATACCTTCTGAGAGATGATTTTCGCAACCACATCTCTGGCATGTACATCTATGGTACAGATGGTCATAACTTTCTGACGATCTCCGGCTGAGAGCTGGCCAATCAGCATAGTGATGAGAGTATTCAGCTGGCTGACTTGTTTCTTGTAGTACTCCTTTATGGCATTCTCATAACCCTCTTCGAGACGGGAGAAGGCAATGCCAACCTCTGCTGTCCACCATATCTGGGTGCATGTTAAAGCCACCTGCACATTCATGAAAAGCACATAGGGCAAATGAATACACTAAGAAACAGAAACAAATCTGGGGTCTATTACTTTCTCCACAGTCCTTTCCTTATTATTCATAATCATACCTAAGAAAATAAATCACACCACTTTCATTTTATTTAATTCCTGAATGTAATTAAAATGACAAAATGGCCATTATGATCTAGATTAAAATGTCAACATTTGAGCCATTTAGGTAACTGATATCGAATCCTACAGTCCAATTTCAGTGTGCTATCCACAATAAAATCATGTCAGATAATTTATGGCATTTCATTCAGACCCCTGCCCAATTTAAAAGTGTTACAGCTATAAAACACTGCGTTTTTTGTACATCTAACTTGTGAAAAGGGAACTCCATCCAGTCAATTAAAAACTGAATCTACAGTACTCTCCCAGAACAAATCGGAGAAATAATACCCATGAATATTCTAAAAGACATTACGTCTCAGACAGCACCTGAGCAGGATAATCGAACAGCCACTGCTCCCTGGGCTTGTCCTCATAGCCCGCCACAGCCTCCGTCATTTCATGGCGCACCGTTGACCTCATGGTGTCCAGCAGTCGATTTAGCCAGGTCTCAACCTTAAACCGAAACATGTTTTATTTCAGTCACATAACCTACAATATACAAATACTGCATTATTCATGTATTTATATGTGAGAACATGATGCACATTATGCAGACAGTACTGGCACAACCTGTGTATAAACATGAACAAAAATTAGGAAATAAATACTACAATCTTCAGCATCTCAGTAATCTGCTATTATCTGTTATAATCAGTTACAATTACTACCTTCGCAGCAATAACATAGTGAAAATATATTAAAAACAGATTAAAATTCCTAAAGGGGACAAAAAATGTCTAGCATTTTAACCTGTCCCCAGCAGACAGACACCCGTCATGCCTCACCTGGCCAGTGCAGTCACATGGCTCATTGAAAGCAACATATTCTTCTTCTTTACTGTACATTCCCAGGCCAGTCTTAGTGGGATTGCCATCCTGATCCAGCTGAAACTTCATCTTCGCTGTGTTATCGAACAACTTGGAGAGATGCCTCTGAACCTGGAAGTCACATCCATATGCAGACACATGAACATGAACACGCAGACACACGTGAAGACACATGGCAACACAATAATATGTTACATGGTGACAGTATTGTGCACCGTAAATAAATATGTATGTATGTCAATGGTATGCTGTGCTTACTGGAGTAGATATATTCAGTCTAACTGAATATACAATGACCTCGTGATTGTTGCCCTCATTCAGAACAGTGACAGTTTTTACATTTCATACCTGATAAGGACTGGTGCCATTGGAGAGAATATCCAAGAGATCAGCTGAGGATATAAAGTAGAATCTGGGGAAGGCCAGCCTTTTGGTGTCCAAGTACTCTGCTAAGGCCTTCTCACACAAAGACAGTCTGAAGGAAAATGCATTATTACACTGTTATATTGCAGTGGAGTATTTGAAACTCTCATATTTACTTTATCTTTCAAGATAAGTTTTTGCCGTTTGTTCATTGCTATTTTTTTCTCTCAGATAGCAGCACAAAAATAATTCACAGAAACGATTCTATATTAAACAGAAATGATATGACAAATTGCTTCTAAAATGTACTTGAGAAATATACAGACTGAAAAATATATTCCACTAAAAAATAATTAAAACCACAATGGAAACGAATTATACCACCTACCTGCTTTGAAGATCCTCCAGTTTAGTGTAAAGGCCAGGTTTGTTGCTGGCTTCCACCACATTAGGGGTGTTGTTAGCATCATAGGTGAGCTCTTTGAAATCCACATCTATACCTTCAAAGCGTTTGGAATCCTTGGGAGAATTTCATGTGGGAATACACCGCAATTAACTATGACACAGCCATGCTGACATATTAAAAACTTACTTCATTAATAAAAACTGCTATACAAGCAATTTCATTCAAAGATTCAAATGAGGTAAATGAAGTAAAACAGTGAAATATGTATAGTGCATGACTAGAAAATGTATGAAACGTGGTGGCTATAATTAAGTAGGTTTTGAAAATTAAGAAGTTTACATACATTTCCAGCAGAGAAACAATGGATATTGCGCTTATGCTGAAGGATTCAACATCTCCGTTTCATTAACCAACCTCTGGGAGCTGAGCACGTATGTCTTCTGAGCCAATGAAAATACTCTCCAGATGAGACCAGGTTCTCTGCACTTCGAACCAGATTGTGATAACAGAGTCTGCAATGGACAGCTTCTTCTGCCAGGCAGAAACTTCCTCCAGGAAGAAGGCGATGTACTTAGAAGACATGAGATTTTGTAGCTGCACCTGGTTATCCTCAAGAATCTCAATCAGTTCTTCATCAGATTTGATTAAGGGCACATTGGTACGGTGGTGTGGCTCATACTGGAACTTCATGCCTCTCCAGGTGGTATTCAGCTCTGTTAGGACCTTCTCCATGCCCATCTCCTTCACTGCCTTGTCCACGATGCCTCGAACCTCCTCCTCGAATTGGTGCAGGTTGAGCTGCAGCAGATCCGCTAGGGTGGTGTCCTGGTCCATAGTGAAGCGCACCCCCGTGGCCTGCATCAGCTGGTGCCAGTGTCGTTCCCGGATTGCGGGATTCTGCAGTTCCGCCACTGCCCTCAGTGAAGTCAGGATATTCTTCACTGCGTTGTCGAGTCCTGAAAAGGCATCCCACGCTCGAACTTCCTTGTCCAGTGAGCGAATGTCCTTAGAGAAGCGCTTGCACTCCAGATCCATGTCTTCCACGTTTATTTCACGCCACTTTGTGGTCTTCCAGTCACTCATACTAGAATTCACAACGGTGATCATATCCCAGAGTTCCTTCAGCAGTAGCACCTCTTTGCGGCACTGCTTCAGCTGCCGGTAATCTGGGACATTCACCTCAAAGAGGACGGCAGATTCTGTAATTGAGGCCATGGTGAATTCTTTCTCCTGAATTTGCTGGTGAGCTAAGTCTAGCATATGATATGGGTTTTCACTGTCAAACCTAAGAGAAAATAAATGGAAGGCCAGTTTATAAGTGAAAACATGACTTGAGGTGACTGGGAGTGCCCAGCACAGACTTATATATCCTGATTCTAGCAGTGACAAATGTACACCTCCAAAAATTAACAGCAGTATTCATTCGTATACTGAACGTAATTTTCACAAAATGTAACAGCAAGTAGCATATCATTACGGGGGTCCATCTGCTTGTCAAGTATGATAAATTACTACATTCTAGTGTAACCTTGCAGAAGACTGTTTGTAATATTCTTTTCAAGGAAATTACATGTTATTAATGATCTATCTATACAAAGTGTTTTTATTTTTTTCCATCAAGCATTGATAGAACTACTTTCTGGAAAACACGAAAACAGACCCTTTACCCAGTGACTAAAGTCTGAAATGTCAGTCTGGTTAGGGGTATCTCCAGCCTTTTACCTAAAAGGCCCTTCTTTGCGGAAGCTCTCTCGAAAACAGTGCTGCTCCACATCAAAGGACGCACATTTCCTGCGCAGTTTGGCCACCTCATTAGCCTGTAGTGGTGCAACGTGCTGCTTCATCGTGACAGTCTGCTTCTTCACATTGTTCCACTTCTCTGGCAGCTCCTGCAGAGGAGTGGACCACCACATGCAAGGGGCATTCAGCGTTTCACACTTCTGACGTGGCAATAATTACATGGTAAGTGACTGGTAAGTGACAAAACAAACACGTAACACAATATACTGTCACTGACTAATTGCTTTTATTCAATTCAGCCGAAAAATGTCAGACATTTACATTCCATTTGTTAATGCTTCCACTTTTGACTTTTATAATTTATTTTGTAAATAATACCACGACATTCAGGGAGAGATCTTGGGTTCCCTACTCAACATAATTGAGCAACCAGGTCACACACAAAACCCTATGCAAAATATTGACATTTACTTACTACAAACAATGCTAATTTGCTACTACAGCATATACTAATATAATGCAATATAATATAATGTGAAATTAATATAATATAATGCGAATGTATTTTTTACTAATGTTTTGTCATATCAGTTACTTGAATCGTAACAGCTCCTGCCCCTTAATAAATAATTTATGTATAAATTAATGCATACATTACACATTAAAATTTGAGATTCTTAAAAAGACGGTACCTCTAAGTGTTTGTACACCTCCTCCGGCAATTCTTGCTCATACGTCTTCAAAAGCTCTATGGTGTGTTGTAGTGGCTCAAACATCTCATCTGTGCTGTTCATCTGTCTCTCTCTCACCGCCAACAAATGCCCCATCACTTCCACCAAACCACTATAGTCCCCTTCCTCCACTTTTCTGCTCAGCTGTTTTTCAGCAACTTTGATGAACTTCTCCAAGTCAGAAAGGCTACAAGTGAAGCGCAACAGTGATCAAGCTGTCCGTTTCTGGTAACTATTATTTGACTCTGGACATCTCCAAAATCTACTGGAGCATGAAAACAATAGAATACACTCCAGTATATTGCGCCATTTTAGGACACTAACACGCCACCAGTCACACACTAAGGGAAGATCCAGCACTTTCCCTGAACCATGGCCTATGATTTCATTTCATAGAGAAGTCACCAGACATTCATCCATCTATTTTTTTATACCCGCTTGTCCTCTGCAGGGTCACTGGAAAGACAGATAAGTACTATAAATGTAATCTAATATAATCTAAACACTGAAGCTCTCCTGATTCTTTACCTGTTTGTCACATGGTCAATGAGGTGCTGCTTAAACATTAAACTCCACTTCTTGATAATGTTCAGCAAGGCACTTTTAAAGGGGCGGGCATCAACTCTCATCCAGCTATCAAACACAACAATGGGTTCCAGATGCTGGACTTCCTCATAGATCTTCTCGTAAGAATCCACTTGCTCCTTAAACTGTTTCAGCGTGGGAGGGCTCTCAGGAACTCCGTCTTCTGCATGAGCTTCTATTTCCTCGCTAGTGAGCACATGGCCATACAGCAGAAACTGTCGCATGAACTCTTTTCTGTCGTCAACGTACAGGTAAGCATACTGGTCAAAGGCGCTGCAGTATTCGCAGCACTTGGACATTGCATGGCGCACATTGTCCATCAGGAGCTGCCTCATATCAGCCAGATCAGCCATATCCTCCATATCACCCTTAGAAAAAATCAAAAATGTCAAAAACATTTCTACAAAATATCATTTAATCATACATAACTACTTATCAGTATCAAACCTAAACCAATCAATTTTTAAGTGCATAATTACTTAAATAAGCATTAACACATAATTACTATATAAAGATATATAGCACTTTGCTGGATAAGGCTATTAACAATGAGAGTTTTGCATAAATTGTCATATGACCTGGATAATTGTCACTCAGAGACAGTGAAGAGACGCAAACATATTTATGGCAAAAAATGTTGCCAGTAATTTGATTATTTTTTTCTTTGCAATTGTCCACTACCTGGTAATGGGGAACACTGGTGTGCTCAGCCAGTCGTGGGATCAGTGAAGATATCCTGTAGATATCATTAGTGACGCCTTCAACCAAATCAAAAAAGCCATTACTGGCACCAAACTCCAGGGAGGGAAAGAAGACCATGTCTGGAGCACGTAGGTCTAGCTGGACTTCAAAAAGAGGTGCCAAACCAGCCCTGGAATCTGAATAGGGGGTAAAAACGATTGCTTTTTCAAATCACATCATCAAAATCAAAAAAACACAAAAGGTTTAGAACATTCTTACCTGTGTTATCTAGAAGGAACTTCAGAGAGCACTCGATGCTGTTATAGAAGCCATCAATAACCATTTCATCAATATAATCAACATAAGCCCTCCATGTCTCAGAAGCAGGATCAGCTTTAAAAAGGGCTAGATTTTCCTGTAATGGTAAATTCAACACAGTTAAACAAATTAAACAATACTTGGATGTATGCAATCCTTGTTTAAGAAAAAAACACAAGCTTCCTTGCTACACAAATATCTCTTATTGAAGTGCCAATACTCCCAGTACCTTTAACAAGGAATGGATCCTGTCTCCAGAGTCTCGAAATTGGGTGTAACGTTTTTCAAGCCTGTCCGATATGTCATCAACGTTGATGAGGGTGTCTTTCTTTCCTTCCTTTCTCTCAAAGATGGGAGACACCCAGGTCTTCATAACATTCTGGATCTCCTCGACATTGTCTTTCACCTTCTGCAGGCATTTCTCAAGGTCATGGACAGCTTCCCGAACTTCCTGAATGTATTCCCAGATCCCTGTTCACGTTATCATAATGAAGTGCCTTAGTAAACACAGGTAATTAGCTTGGGATGAATGAATATAATGAAATAATGAATACATCGCAGCAAGGTTTTTCCTTTAGCATTCAGCAAATTTTAGCATACAGACTGTCAAAGTATTTGCAGGAATAATTTAATGAGTAGAAAATGACCAGGATTAAAGACATAAGTGTGTAAGAATGAGTGTGAATTAAAACAAACATGAGCTGTACAATTTACACAGCATTAATTATATGAAAAATATGAAAATATGAAAAATAACAATTTAAAGCTCCAGTACAATAGGGTGAATGAATGGAGAGTTTTTTTTGCCTCCTAGTTCAAACTGCTTGTCAGTTTTGAACTAATTTTGATAAATGTATTTTCTTTCCCTCCAAAAATGACTACAAAAAACACAAGAGGTAAACCCGTAGGGGGAATTACATTGACAGGAAGGATGTTCAAGTGTGTTCCTAACCATATGTTCTCCTCAATAATTTCACCATTTACATTTCTGGATTGCCTAAACAAAGAGCAGAAATGTTTCTCTTTTGGATGTATTGCTATATTGGTCTGAAGGGTTTAAATTTAAGATGAAAACTTGAATATGATCTTGGAATTCTGATATTTCCAAGACTAGCAACCTTAAAAGTTCTCGGGTAGTGGTCCCTGTTCACAGTTATCATAGAGAAATGCGTGCTCTTCATAAAACAAATGCTCTCATATCAGTTTACAGCTTAGAGAGAAAGAAGCTCTTTGAACTCCCGTGTTCAACATGAGATTATGCATCACATCAATGTTATTGCATTCATTCATTTTCACAATCATCATTTCATATGTGGGGAAACATTAGTAGAGGAACAGTAACTCAGCCTACCTTCACTTCTCCAGTTGATGGACTTCTCGGCCTCTATTAAGCGAGCATCAATTTCTTTTATTTGTCCCTGCACCAGTGGGTACTCCACCTCCAGTACTGTCTGAATCAGCTTGTTGTACCAGCTAGCAGTCAGCTCCAGGTTGGCAACGTACTGCTGCAGAATTTCTTTGCTGGAGTAGATCGCTGCTGGTGCTTCAGGTATGGCCTTAGTCTGTCTCGATTCCAAGTATTTTACCTCCCTCAATACAGATACTAACTGTGGGACACAAAAGAATACAATTTTTAATTAAGAGTTCCCCAATCTCAGTCCTGGAGGGCCAGAATCCAGCACAGTCTGCAGATTTCCCTGTTCAGACACATTTTAATCAGCTCATTGCCAGGTTTAGCAGGAGTGTTTGTGCAGGGAAATCTGTAAACTGGACTAGAAGACCGGAACTGGGGAACCCTGACTTACACCAATGCAATTTTTATATTTTACAGTGTAACATAAATTATAAACATATGATGGGTTGCCAAATTGAAATGTCCCTGCCACTTATAAACAAAAATAATGTTACTTCATCAGCTGTTGATACATTATAATTACAAAAGATCCACTAAATAAATAAAATGGCAGTTGAAGTTCAGTGTGGTTTCTCATACCTGGGGGTTGAAGTTAACAGTGATGAGCCTTGTTTTGGGATCTCTGGAAATTATAGGCTGAGATAGGTTGTGCTGAGACTTCTCACCCACTGCTTCGGCCCAAACGTCATACAACGTACAAGAGTAACTGGGGCAACATTAGAAAGAAACATCTATAAGCATATTTTACCTACACTATATCACAAACTCTTCACAATAAGTCTTTATTAGACATGTCTAACCACATTACCAACTGGTTCTTTAAGCAAAGCACTAGGAGAATAATTAATTAATATTACAACATCATGACATAAGCCTTGATGCTTATAAATTGCTGCCAAAAGTAATTATTGTACAAACAAATATTTAAGCGTTTTAGCCATCTGGTCTGTTGCAATAATGTTTATCCTACTAAGAAATAATAAGGACAAGAGGGAAAAAAGAGATAATTCTGTGCTTGCTGCTATGATTTTCTAGAGCGACAAGTATCAAACATAACAGGCAAGACCATTCCATGCAAGCCTGCTACAGTCACTAAAAGATATTGAAAGAGTAATGTACAGTCTGTGTCTTATTGAGCACAGCAGCAAAGCTGTATGACAAGTCCCTGAACTGCCACGTGAATCTGTAAATAACCTAATTACAAGGACTCATATAAAGAGATCTATATTGGATTCCCTAACCCATCTGGATTTAGCTTTATTTCTCCATAGCAGCAGAACAAGGGCAGTAGCAATCAAATGACACTATAATAGCAATGCATCAAACGCCTCTTTGTTGAGAGGTAATGACTGCAGATGCCCCTAATTGGCCCAGCTAGAGTGTTATAACTCGATAGTGAATGCTTCCTTCTAACAAGGGTTCTCATATTCACAACAGTAAAAAATTTGGTGGTGAGGCTGCTTGTTATTTTTCATTTGTTTATTTATTTATCCAGCCAGTAGAGAAAATGAAAATCTTGTCTGGAAATCCCCTCGCGAGGCAGGACTACTAACTTGCACGCACACATTCACTCACACAAATGTACAAAAGCTCCAGAAGTAGAAGGCAGAAAGAAGGGTGCTTTGACTACGAAGATTTTAAGCTTGTTAGTTTTTGAGGGTCATCCCTCAGAGGACAGACACTGAGCAATGTCAGTGAAATGAAAATACCAGACTCTTCACAGTTTGTGCAGTTAAGCGTGCCATGCATTTCCAACCTTTATCATTCTGTATTTATTAAACATTGCCCTATGAAAATATCGTTAACTTTAAATTTATCTTTCAGGCAGTTTGATTGACTAAGAGCAACAGTTCAAGAAGGCAGTATATCACTTAATGAAACAGAAATACCACAGACATTGACCTAAGGCAGGGGTGCCCAAGTACTCTTTCCCAAGGGCTGAATTCAGTCAACAACATAAAGCAATGGACCAATGGGTCAGCCTCACTTGGTTATATAATCATTTTTGTTGTACATGCATAATTATAACTATTAGTACTGATTTGTTATTATGAGTGGAGCTCTGTCAGTGATGACAAATATGTTTTTGGCTCAGTTTGGTTCTCATGAACATAAATAGCCGTTCTGTGCCAGTCCTGTCAGAAAATGAGGAGTAACATCAAATCCACTTGCTTTATGTGGGTGAACAGACTGGACAGGCAGTCCCCCATCAAAACTTCTACTAGTCTTACTGTACTGTCAACTGATAATGGCACTTGCTTTAAAGGGGCAGTTCACCCCAAAACTGCAAAGTGTTATTTATCCATCTAGATTGTTCTGCTGGGAGTTGCCTAGCTTTGGAATTATCGGCCATAGAAATATCGGTCTTTTCTCAAATACAGTATAATGTTCCACACACCAATCGTATCACAATGCAGAAGATACGATCATGTGCAGATCATGTGCACCAAGGTGATATTTTCTGTGCAGTGATACAATTAGTGTGTGGAGATCAGTAGAAGTAAATAGTTCCTGCTCGCCACAACATCTGTGGATTATTTTGAGCAACCAGGTCATGATTTCTGGTTAGGGATATTACTATTTAATTTTTCAAATGTATTTTTTGGCGCTTTCTTCACTAAAGAAAGAATGGTCCTGTTATATTCCAGAGAAGACCAACACTACTACAGCTGATATCTCCAAAACTCCCAGAAGTACAACCTAGATAAATAGATAGGATTAAAGCCCTTCTAAAACATAACTTTTTCAGTTTTGGGGTGAACTGCCCCTTTAACAACTATACTACTTTTTTGTTTGTTCTTTTCATTGTGACTTAAAACTTTTCCCACCACTTGTTTGTTTACTTTAAACCAATCTTATACCCCATCATATTAACAGTAGGTTACCTCTGCCTATCATGGGAAGCAGTATAATTTCCTTTGAACAAAAGTGTCTACTAAGTAAAACATTGAAATATTCCTTTTGAGAAAACATGAGAAACTTGTAAGCAAACAATTATAGCTCTGTTTTATATTTAAAAATAACAGTACAATGCTTCCCACAGTATCTCTCTTTGTTCTCAGCCATACAAGAATAACATAACGCTATACGGAAATAAAATCTGTAAAAATACTGACCCATTAAGTAGCCTCACCATTTCTTCATATTTCTGGACGGTTAACTTCCCTTCAGCAGACTCAATGCTCCTGTTTAAAGAGAGTAATTGTGAGACGTTTATAACTTGCCAGGAACAGTTTAGTAAATGGTTAGCTCACTGTCAAACACAAAAAAATAAGATACAGCTCTGGAAACAATAAAGAGACCACTGCAATTTTTTTGTTATACTAATTTCCCAGTTCATGGGTGTGTGTCTGTGAATGATATATACCTTTAACTGCACCCTGGTTCTCCCCTGTTTCTCATTGATGAAGGGCTTCTTCCTTGCTTTATGGCACTTCATTCCTGCTTCTAGGAGCCTGATATGAACTGTCCTAGCAGAGCACTTCACACCTGCACTTAATGTTTCCCATTTCTTTTGAAGGTAATTTGATGGTCATCTCTGGCATTAGAAGGTCATTTCCTGTTTTCTAGTTTCTGGTCTTTCCCAGTGTTTCCTGCTTCACCTTATTCTTGTGTACTGCTGTCTTAGAGACTTTGAACCTGGAAGCAGCCTGCGGCTCAGTGTAGCCTTGTGCCAGCAGAGCCAGGATTAAACCAGGATTTAAAAATGCAGATTTTTTATAAAATATAGAGTGGTCTCTTCATTTTTTTCCAGAATTGTATATGTATTCAAATCAGAGCTTTTGGGAAAAAAAAATAAATATAAAGAGGTCAAACTTACGGGTGTGCAATTTGCCTCAACTTTCCATAAGATATCTGAATGCGTTCCTGCAATTGCTGCACCCACCTCAGTCCCCCAGCGACAGCAGGCATATTCTTATGGACCGGGGTGTAACCTGAGTAGGATAAGTTGTACATGCAAATAATAAAAATGTACAAACACAACATAAAGCTCAAGTATTTATACTATACTATATTTATTATTTGGTTATATAATATTAAAATGTTCTCACCAAGCTCTTCTTCCCTTTGTATATGCTTGTTGTACAGCACTTTACAGTTGTCCAGTTCTAAGTCGAACATCTTGACTAGTTGAAGGTATCTATCTCGAATGCCAGCGCTAATCAAGGGTCGCACAAGAAGGCTGCCAAACATATCTATAACCTATGGAGAAAATGCACAGCAATGCGTCTAGCCAGCCCTGGGGAGCTGAGTGTTATGTCAGTTGGATTCCAAATCAGGTATATATCACCTGTATAGACCACAACACGCGTCTTTTATTAGTATGAGGTTTCAGTGTAATATATAAGATTAAAGGATTAGCACTGTGCTTTCACAGCAATCCTTTTTACAGTTCCCTATCAAAAACAGCACCTAAACCCAGTGTGTGTGTCTTTGTACGTGAGATCAATCTGTTGCTGCGGTAATGTTACGCTTACCTTGAAAGCATGCTCCAAGCTTGCTGCGTCATCAAAAGCCTGGCAAAAGACTGAACTCAGTCGTCGATCCATGTCTTCAACTTTGTTGCTAAATTCGTGAACATCTGCTTCAAAATCCTACAAGGCCCACAAAACAGACACTTGCTGAATTAATACAGCAGCAGGATTTTAAATGCAATTTCTTGTTTTTCTTTTTGCAGACAATGATACAAAGTTCAAAACAGAAGAATGAATCATTGCAAATACCAAGTTAGCAGCATTGAGAGAATCATAGGGCTTCTCCGTGAACACTTTGTACTTCTCCAAGAACTCCTCATACATGTGAAGGACCTGCTGACTCAGCAACTTTCCACGTGTCCCTCCAAACTCAATCTTCTCCAGCTTCATCAGGTCCAGGGCCATCAGCAGAAAACCCTATAATGTAAAATGGAATAATCAGAGGGATAGTTATGCTGCATAGATCACGTAAAAGTAACGTCACTAAAATGACACCCAAAACATTTGTTTTAAATAAATAATAAAAAAATAGCTGCATTAAATTCAAAAATATAAATGTTAAAAATTTCAAAAATATCAGACTTGAAAACTCCGTTAACAAGTATAAAATTAATTTAAGAAAGAAACGATACAGAGATAAATTGCGTAATTATCTGTGCTGACCAATTAAACATCCATAAACACCCATTATGATTATTAGGCTTGCCTCGATAGTCTGCAACCTCCCAATGAACCAGTCCATTTTAGTGAAGACCACGGTGGGGGAGAAGTCCCATGACCTCTGCTGCTGGCTGTCCTCCTGGTGTTGACTTAGACTGGCCCGTCTCTCATTATAGCTTTGCCGGAAGTGATATAGGATATCTAGGGTCTCCCGCACCTTGGTCAGGCTCTCATCTGTCTCTCCTTTTAGCAAATCCTCGGCATTCAAATAGGCCTGAGCCTATCAAATTTCATTTACACTGATTATTCCAAAAAATGCATTCAACATAAAAATAATGCAAAAAGCAAATCTAAAAAGTTTCAGTTACAGTAAATATTAAACAGTAATAACTGACTTACAGCCCACCTAAAAATAAAACAGTACATTGGTTGATGAAAACAAGCTCTCAGTGTCAGGCACTGAAATAAGCTTTCTTTTAATGTTAAAAAACACAATCTTTGTTGGAGGCAAAACATGCATAAATTAAAAACTAAGTAAATAAAAATACTGTGAATGAGGAAGCTCTTGAATTAATAACTATAAATTAAGGGCAAGGTCTGCTCAAATTGCTCAAACCAAAACCCATCTTACCTCTTAATTATAAAGAATGACCAATTTAGAAAGGTTAAGACCATGGCTGCGATATTAATCATGCAGCTCTTCAGAAGAGGTATGAAAATACGATTTGAAAATACAAAAGACTTTACCTATCCTTGGACAGCCAAGGCTCTGACGAACTGTATGATGCATGTATACTTTACCTGATGTATGAGGAGGTTGCAGATCTCCTGCAGCAGAACGATGATTCTGACAGGGACGTTGTAGTATTTGGAATGCACCCACAGTAAGCAGACCGTATGCATCAGAGGTGCAATCTGACACTTCATCTCATTGAACTCTCTGCTCTCCATATCCTGGAAGATCTGCTGAAGCGGTTTCAGGTGAATGTTGATGTTCCTGGCTTCTTCCAAAGCTTTAAACACAAAGAAACTAGATTAGACTTTTACTGCTTATCTCCAAGTGATGCCGTTTTGATAAAAAAAAAAAGTGGCACTAAAATTTCTCATTAAATACTTATTAAAAGCTAAATTATTATATATAGATAGCAGAGCAGTAAGTTCAATGAAGTTTGGGTCAAAGAACAACGGTGTGGCAGCTTAAACCACTGAAGGGGTCCAACTGTTACCACCTTAAGAAGAAAAATGATCTGATCTATTTCAGTAATAATCTGAACATTCCTAATCTAGATTGACAGCCTAGCCTGAAAACCTTGCACTGAGAGCAGCTCACCTGATGTAACATCTTGCAGCATATTTTGAAAAGCAGGGAAGTAGCTGCTTTCCATCCTCTCAAGCAATTCTGCCATTTTGGTAACTTTTGTTGACTTCAGTTGGCCGTAAATGCATTCTAGGTCAGCAAATCTAAAAGAAAAAAAATACAACAGCAAATCAATAAAACTAGTCAGAGTCCACTATCAATGAACGCACAAGATGTTTGTTGTTTTTTTCTATGACCAAAATACCATAGAAGACTCCAAGTTACTGTAAAATGAGTGCTAACCTTTTGAACTGTGGCTACGACGTTATGCTAATCTTTGCAGCAAAGAAATCTAATTAATGTGACAGACAGTTCTGATGATGAGAGCACTGGGACACATATCGTTCCCACATTCTAACCATATGCTTTTTTTAATAATAAAAAAAGATTACACACGGGGCATAAAAGGCCCGTTCGACCTGAGTGTCATTAAATGGAAATTTGTTCACACTGTGATTTGTTACATTACAATTGGTAATATATTACTCATATTACTTAATAGCAACTAGGGGGCTTAAAGTAAGAATATTCACAATTTTTGAGAGAATAAATCCTTACTTATTAGTAAAGTGACATACCAATGGATTAAGAGGGCAGGAAAAACAAAAGAAAGGGCCATTAGATGAAATATTCCACATATCAAGGACTTTCACTACACTGACCGATTCCTCCAGAAGAGCAGTTCCACGTGAGGAGTTGGATCCTTGCCTTCGAGGAGTGACTCTGAGGAGACCTTCTTCAGGACACCACGAATTTGATGAATCCATTCAATCACCACAGACTCAATTGAATGGATGATGCTTTTGTCCAGAAGGTCCCCGCTGTGCAATTAACCATAAAAACACTGAGATTTCAGAGTGTGGTGCCCTACTCTATCCATCTTCTATCTGTTTCTGCAGGTCAGAGTCAAAGGTGAACTTGGAGCCCATCCCAAGTAGCTTAGGGGACAAGCCCTGGCATACCCTTAACAGGATGTCAGTCCATCATAGGTCACATTCACATACACAACAGTATACTACAGGCAATTTAAACATGCCATGGTATCTTTGGACTGGGGAAGGAAGCCCACACAACATAGAGAGAACACGCAAATTGCACATACACCCCAGAGGCGGGATCCAAACCGCTAATCCTGGAGGCTACCCACTGAGTGACCATGCAACCTCGTGGTGCTCTGCTCAGTAACCTCACAGATCTAAAGGGTAGAAAATTGCACCTCAGAAGCTCAGTATAATGGCATGCTTTTTACCTCTCTTCCCACTCCAGGGCTGCTTGTTCCACTCTTCCTGAACCTGCAGGTAGTGAGAGAAGAGTCTTGCCCCTGACTTGTCCCGCCAACACAAACACATTGGTCTTGAGAGTGTGAACGTGCCTCTTCACATCCTGAGTCACAACATGAGGCCACTCAAAATGGTTCCGGTTATTGGACAGGACTGGCACCACTACCTAAGTAGCATAACAAATAAAGTGGGTCCTTAACACATTTTCAATAAATAAAGCAGTTTATTAATAATGCACCACAATACTCAGAATGAAGTGAACTGATGTCATTATATGCTGTTTACTGGTAATACATTATTAAGGCTGCTCATTTATTACCACGTATCCTCTTAAAGGACTATAATAATTAATGTTAGGCAGCGCTATGTGGACAAAGAAACCAACCATTAACAGCTATTCTCGCAGAATCAATTTATGTTGGACAAAAGAATCTTGGTTCCTTTTGTTGAAAATGAACATTTATACACCTTGGTACTATTGGATGACACTCCACACTCAAATCACTGAAATTCACAGACATTTTGCACACTCATCAATTTAACTGTTAGTTACACAGGGTCTTACAATGCATACTGCAAATTGATTTAGTCTTACCTCTTCTACAAGTGCGGAAAACTGGTCCAAAGGGGAGTGAGATAAATCTCCATATGATAAATTACTTTTAATAGAATCTGCATTAAGAACATCTTTGCCCCGCTTCACAAAGTACACAGATTTGTTCCGAGAAGTCGCAGGAAATTCAGATGACGGCAGCAAGTGCCCCGCCGCATTCAAAGACAACACAAGAGTGACCTGATCAGGCCTGTCCAAAAAGTCTTGTATGACTTTTTTATGCTCCTCTGCCGCGATGCATTTCTGCCATCGCTCTGCTTTTAACTTCATGGTCTTTATCACATATTCCTCCAGGAACTCTAATCTTTTATCAGTCGCTGGCGTGTCCCCCATTTTACTTTCACCCGTTGTCCCACGCGCAAGTGTCGCAGCGTCGCGCGCTGACCTGGGTTTAAGTTCCCAGCTTAACGCTCCCATAGTAACTGAATGTTTGCATTAATGAGCATGATGTTGCTATAGGGAAAGAAAACTCTCGGCGCCGCTCTCTTCTTATTTCCGCATGCGTTTGCTTGGCGACATCGCTTGGTAACTCATTACTTACAAGTTGTACAACTTCTTCGAAACAAATCATACCCTCACGTCTTGGAAACGAATTATGTTATATTATCTTATAATAATTGCACGTTTTCGCAAGTGTTATTGCACCATAAAGTAATTATTCGCCTTTATTATCTTACTGTCCACAGAATATAGTATTCAGTGTAAAACTGCAATGCCTTTGTGATTACATACCAAAACTATTTATTGATGTTTTGCACTTCTAGTGCAGTTATACTTTACAGTTATGTTAAATTAAAAAAAATAATAAATGGTAAGCAAGATCGTTTTTAATAATCGTCTAACACTAAATGAGTCGCGTTTTACCTATAATGCAGCTGAGTACCAGGAGATACATAAAGCCAAATTAATAAAACAATGCCTAAATATAGGCCGTATATTTAAATTTGTATTTGCATCAGTGTGCGTTTTCCTTCTTATACCACGGTTACTACACATTTGGCTTACAAACGTCTGAACATAAAGTCTGGCCTTTCTGCTTAGCAGTAGGCTATTTCTCCAGAACAACTGGTTTGTCTTCTTAGGAGCAGACTTTTAAGTGCATTGACAGTTGCTTGGGTCATATATAAGATTAGGGGTGGTAACCCAGTGTCCTGACTAAAATTGCCCACTGTAACCTTATCAGATCTGGCCTCCTAATCATCGCCTAAATCTAATTAGCGAATTCTCTCTTGCCTCTTAGCTACCGTGTGGAGAGCATGTTTTTACAGAATGGCTGCTGTCGCATCATCCAGGTGGGGGCTACACAGTGGTGGTGGTTGAAGTGGCTCCCTGTTGGTTCTATAAAGTGCTTGTCTTGAAAAGCGCTATATAAAAATGCAACTTTCATTCATTCATTCATTCATAACCAAAACATATACATGGTAGAGCAGTAGGTAATGCAGGCTTTTGCATGGCAAAGGTGATGGGTTCAGGGTCGGATGCTGTGTTTGTAGTACACACTTAAAGCAATTTTATAAAATAGTATTTTATTGTAAAATATTGTTTTTCAGCAATAACATTTGAGTTAAACAGTATGTTCTGGTAATAATTTTATCTTGCTGACATTAACAGATCCTTTGTTACAGTATAAAACTTTTTTTTTAATTCCGTTAATGATACTATAAGAACATTTTCTGCTAACCTTGAGAATACCTTCACATAACTTTTGGTAAAGTTCTGGGAACGTTCCCTGGTAGCTGAGAAGATACAGTTTCACTGAAAGTTAATGCAGCGGCATGTGGCAATACCATTACTATTACCCAAGCCCAAGTGCTAGTTCTATTAATAAATACATTTTTGGTTTGTAAATGTAAAAATAATGTCTTCAGATACACGTAAGCCAGATACATGCGATAAAGGTGGTATGAGCAGGTTAATGCATGACAAGCTGGGCATTATAGGCTGTTAAACCCCTCCGCTTTGCATCGAGGTTGTTCTTCACCTCCACAGACATACGCGTCTATAAAAATGTATAAGCTGTGCCATAATCCTTACATATTATGTAATGACTTATGTGGCAAACATACTTTGCAAACTTTAGGCCTACTAAGAACAGCAAAATATTTAAAAATTAAATCCAATGCAGACCCTTGGACAGATTTATTCTACAAGATATTTTGCTATTCTGAAATTTAGAAGCGACGCAGTTCCTATGAGTGGACAAAGAAACACAAAAGCAAAAAGGCAAACACTTTCTTATAAACCTTCTTATAACCTTCTTATAAACTGTAATGTTTCAGCCTAAAAGCTCTATTCCTCTTTCTCATTTGTGATTGTTCACCAGCCACCGAAGGTGTACCACTGCCACCTAATGTTATGGTTTGAAAAGTGTAGAAATTACAAGCAGACTAGAGTGCACACTTCTCAATTTGAGAATGTCATAAAAACATTCTTCTCTTGAACATCATAAAATGAAATCAAATTAGCATACAAAAACTGTAAAAACTGGGTTTTCTGCCAATAAAAGCACCTCTAGCCTTTCATTTATGGGCATCATTGGAGTCAATGCATCCATTGTTACATGGCAGTGGAACGGAAAGCATTATAAAGGGCAAGATGCATACAACCAGCATGTAATAAGTAACCTTTAATATTGCATAGGAGATGACCTGGAATAATGCAGTCAATTTTTTCACCTTTCACATTCACTGTAGCATGGGGAAAAGGTTGTCTTAGAAAAAAAATCCTCCAGTCACGAACCATTTTATTTTTCTAGAAATAACTGGAATTCTGCTTGATTCCTCTTCTCAATGACAGCTGTGATATTAGAATTCAAATCCCACTCTTCATTAAATATGCTTAAATTATAACTACCACTCACAGAAAGAATTACTTTCCCAGAATATACCAGTTGCCGACCAATGGAACATCAAACAAATGAAGAGTAATGTGCCTTTATAAATATTGCTGTTACCCAGCCAAGTAATCAATGAAAAGAAAATCAACTTTACTGCGGAAATGAAACTTTCATTTATTAATGACAGTGATCAGTAACAAAATTCTTTTCTAGTATTTCATCATAAATGAAGCAAGTAATATCATAAAATCACATGGAATCGCATGAAAATGGGGTGAAATGACTTCTGTTGTTTTTCCTAGCAGCTGTGAAGAACGTGCATGAGTTTAAGAGGGGGATAAAATTGTGAATAGACTAGAGCTGGTAGGTATTTTCACATGCATATGCTTGAGACAGTTACACATATGCAATTTAAGTTAATTTGATCATCAATCCAAACTGTTGCTTCAACACGTCACCCACATAAGGCACAAATAATGCAGTTAAACGATCCCGAGAGAAGAAGAGGCTCCTGTGTTAATTTAAATGGTTTTAAAATCAGCAATCACAAAATAGATTTTTCAAACATATTTTGTGCATAGTGTCTGGAAATTCTCTCATTATCACCGCTGAGACAATTAAAACATTGACTGCTGGTGTGGAAAAACTTTGCAAAAATATCTGGCAAACATTCTTTGTATAATGACTGGTGTAGGGTAATCGGAGCATAACATCAGGTTCTTCAATGTTGCATCCTTTCCTTTTTATTTTTGCCTCATCTTTGAAATTGATTGACTGGGCCAGTCCACTGAAGATTTTTTTTTGCTTTTCCTGTTCCATTCTTCACTGGAACTTCGCTGAGGCATTTTTGTGGGCTTGCTTTAAACTGCACCTTTTTAAACCATCCACAGGTCTAAAGTAACTCACTGTTAGCAATCTCTTGCTTCATCATTAAAAATTAATGGTTGTCTTAGTGATTGTTGCTAGATGTTGTATCGTATCATTTTTATATTTTTATATTCCTAATTTTATAGTGTATTATCTCATTATAATGAGATACGAAATCCTTGAGAAAGCTCTTCTATATCTGACAAGTAGCCGCATAAAGTTTCATCTAATACTATGATGTTCGATAAAACTTATTTATGGGTTATAAAAAGAAACAGCTTCTTCCATGCAGCTGTCTGTGAGCTCAATCATATCTTATAGTTGACCACCCCCACCCCCCCCGAAACATAACACACAACTTGGTTTTGTTAGCACTATCCACTCTTTCATTAGACATATTTTGCACCGAACCATAATTTAGACTTTAGATAAATTATAATTTATTGAATTTGTATATTTTTTATTTCCACCGGGTTAAAGGCTAACTGCATTTAATTGCTTCTGTAAAGTTAAATCTAATCTAATCTAATCTAATTATAGTCATTCAGACTTTAATATTGTAATAATAAATATACGCATGTATACTGAGCCTGATTTTTATTTTTCATTATAATGAGACCTGGGTAAATTTTATTTTATCATGTTGGCAGGACTATGCTGCTGTAGTATTGAAAACTGAGATTTCCCAGTTAATTCTTAGGCCTACTATGCTCCACAGGCAATCATGATAACCACAGGCACTAAAATGGCTAAACAAAATATTATAGAAAGTTATGCAGATAACAGCTATTGCAATGTGTGCACATTAATATCTAAACAGTGTTATCAACTGTAGCCTTTAACCATTTTTAGTGTCATCTGCCTGTTACATCATAAACAAGCTGATACCTATGCTGAATATAAGGAAGGAAGCCAGGTATAAAATAATAAGACTGATAGACCTGCAGAAGAGAAATATCGGAAGTCATTCTGGGATTAGTATCATATGTCTATGTCTAAAATACATCTTTTGCAAAGACGAGTGCAAGTGGGTGATGTGTTTCCATTGGAAAAGGGATCTGTGCCCATGTCTGGAAAATCTTGAGGTGCTTTCCTACTGAAGTTCAGGAACCTAGCTGACCTAGTGACATGCTCAATGAAAAAGGTTAAAAAATTAAATGAAAAATGATTCCCGCAATGGGAAAGCACCTATAGGTTCGCATTCTGTGGCCCTCAAGGTAATCATATTGAGGAAGCCCCTTAACCCCTTATCACTCCAGGAATGCTGCCTTACTCTGCTTGCCAATCCTCACAAAATCATTGCTAAATAAATAAATGTAATGGCAATCAATCTGTTTGCACTAAATGATAGTAGGAAAGCAGTTAAATTGTTGGTGTAGTATTGGCTACATCGAGGTACTAAAGGGTAACAGTCTTAATTATAGTTTTGCTACTGGAGTTGTATGGTAATGAAGTTAAAGTCACACTGTATTGTTTGAAAGTGAAGAGAAACTGATGACTAAAAACAAACATGTTTGCAGAGTTTCATGAGTAGAAGAGAAGAGGTGACTAAAACACCACTGCAAGATCCTGAAAGTGAATTTTATGATGCCCTCAATGGATGAGCACATTCAAGTCAACAACGCATGAGCACATTCATTTACTGAATTGTTATGAGATGTATTTCTGTTTCATCCAGGTCGCAGGAGACACTCAGAAGTTCTGATTGCTGAGTTTCCCCTTTATTCTCCTCTTTTTAATCCCATCTCCATCACCAAAACCTAAATAAAATCCCAATGGCTTTCTCCCATATCCACATAATATGGTTCACTTCTCTGTCTCACCAAAACAAGTCTTAAATAGATATAATTGCTTGTCATGTGGTCAGGCAATTCAAACTGCTCTGTTCTATCCAGAGAAAACATAACATAGAAAGAGTTGCCTTTGGTTAACAGAATGGAAAGATAGAAAAACTGAATTGTTATTCAACTGGTGACTTCTGGAGTTTATTTGAGTCAGATATCCACACTGAGGATACAAAGCTCTGTGTCTTCATAGGAAACCTTTTGCTCATCTTCTCATTGCAAAGAGGGCTGGTAATGATTCAAGGACAGAAGTTACCAGTGGTACATATTTCCTAGGGCGTGATTACATTAAGTTTGCTTATATAGTTATTTAGTTATGAAGTTCGTGTATAGGACCAATAGTAGATTTTATGTAGATAAAGGGACACCCGCCCCCCCCC
>JAODUD010000095.1:18173415-18185508 GCA_026784285.1 Stomatorhinus walkeri | reverse complement strand
CTAGTGAACAATAAAAGTTTCTTCCAATATTTTAACTCCAAAACAGCTCTAAAAGCTGAAATCACTAATTTGCAAGACAGTAAGGCCCTTATAATTGAAAATGAAATTGATATAATAAATGAGTTTATAATTTTACACAGCTGTTCACAGTAGAGAAAATGAGTAGCTTACCACCATTTAGTACGAATACAGTGTCGTCTATGACCAATATATGGGGGGGGATTACTGGAAAAATAATGGAAGCTATAACCCAAGTGAAAATGATAGATTACCTGGATTCTAATAACATTCTGAAGGATCGCCATCATGGATTTAGGAGAGGTAAGTCCTGTTTAACTAATCTACTTGAGTTCTTTGAGGAAGCTACTAGAGAAGTTGATCACAAAAAGGCCTACGATGAGATGTATTTAGATTTCCAGAAGGCCTTTGATGTTGTCCCCCACAAACGGCCTGGTGCTTAAGCTCAAAGCTGCAGGGATTTTAGGAACTGTAGCAGCTTGGATCGAAAACTGGTTAACAGACGGGAAGCTGCAAGTAGTTATTAGAGGCACAATGTCACAGTGGGCCTGTGTTCATAGTGGTGTACCGCAGGGTTCAAGTTTAGGACCACTATTGTTCTTAATTTATGGTACAATTATATAATTCTTTGGTAAGATCCCATCTAGAATATTGTGTGCAGGTTTGGTCACCATACCTTAAAAAGGACATTGCTGCCTTGGAAAGGGTGTAATGTAGGGCTACGAGAATGATTCCTGGTCTTAGAGGAATGTCATATGAGGAGAGGTTAGCTGAGCTGAATCTGTTTAGCCTCGCGCAAAGGAGACTAAGGGGGGACATGATCCAGGTATATAAGATTCTAATAGGTTGGAGTACTGTTCAGCCAAATTAGTTTAAATACTAGAACTTGTGGCCATAAATGGAAATTAGCGGGAGAATATTTTAAAATGAATCTGAGGAAGCACTTCTTTACACTTCGTGTAGTTAGAGTATGGAGTCGTCTTCCTGCTAGTGTAGCGCAAGCTAAAACCCTGGGTTCCTTTAAATCTGAGCTAGATAAGATTTTAACAACTCTAAGCTATTAGTTAAGTTCTCCCCAAATGAGCTTGATAGGCCGAATGGCCTCCTCTCCTTTGTAAATTTCTTATGTTCTAATGTTTATGTACATGCTAGTAATGGAAAAGGTGTTTAAATTTGGATTTTGTTTTCAAAAACCTGCTCTCGCATTAAACATCAAATCAATTACGCTGAAAATATGTAAATAAAGTCACATTTACATATTCTGCAATCAAAAACAAAAATCTATTGAGATGATCTTGATTGTGTATTTTATTTAAAATAAATTCAGTTTTTTTTGGCAATACCAATAATTAGTATAATATTTCACATTGACACTATTATTTTCATGTATCTGAGCCATGGTGCCAAATTCTGCCATGACAGAAGGCTGCAAGGTTCCTTATGACACCTTACCTGTGGCACATAAACTAAACTGGCTAAAACGCACAGTAACCTCAGTCATGCAAACGTCACATGGCTTAAAATAGTTTTTCTCTGTTAAATATATAACTCTAATTACTCTATAATCAACCACGATTAAAGTTCAGTTAGACTCTGGAATTTGTTCATGAGGTCAGTAGGAAGAATGTTCTTGGAAGCAGACCAGCTACAGGCTTTATAAATCAATTCTGGATCTATAACAAAGAAATAAATCTAGGTGATCTAAGCCAGCAATGCAGTTTTAACTATTTTGTGATTGAAATAATATAAGGCTAAACTAGGGGAGGAACGGAGACTTACATGCACAACCCTTAACACCGCATCGCCAATGCCTTTCTTTTCTTCAGTGACAGTGTCTTTTCTCTCTCTCTGTCTACCCCCCCCCCCCCTCTCCTTCTCTCTCTCTCTCACTTTATCATGTCCAGTAACCATTTTAGTCAAGAGCTGCTGTCATTGTTGAATAGGAAAATTTTGCTTCAAAACAGCGCTCCATTGATTTTAGGACTATGCACCGAAAATTGTTCCAAAGATTTACCTAGACAAAAAGGTCTAGTGTTGATGTAGCTGCTCTATTTTTATATGGATTAATAATAAAACATAATTTTCTCATTTACACTATGTGTAGCTCATAAACAAATGATGACACTCATGTAAATGTGTCAAGCATGCAAAAATAACAAACTCCTTCATAAAATAATCAAGTAGTGCGTGTTCATTCATTAACGTTTATATGTTTTATGTATTATTACAAGAACAAGTATAACTGCAACCCACTAGAATACAAACGGTAAATGTGTAGTGTTCATTTCATGTTTCATACTGGTGTGTGTGTGTAACGTTTATAGTACATTATGGGGACCAAAGAAATGCTGTTATTTTGAAGTTGCAGCAATCATTTTTCAGGTCCCCACAACGATCTGTGAATCAAGAAAATAAAAATGGCAAATGTCTGGTATTTTGTTTGGTTACTTATGGTTAAGTTTAGGGCTTGGTAGGGGTTAAATTCGTCATGTTGGGATTAAAGTTTCCATCATAGAAATGAATGTAGAGTCCCCACAGAGATATAATTAGAAACCTGTGTGTGTGTGTGTATATATATATATATATATATATATATATATATATATAATTTTTACCCCAAAAGTTTTTCCTTTTTTTTACAATACCCATGTGCAGTGACTGAGGAGGGCAAAATCTGTGACTGTCCTTTGCCCCAAAGATTTCTGTAATCTGGATAAAGTAAATTTTGGATTTGTATATGCCTGCACAAGTATACTGTTTATTTAAAATACACTGGCCCTGAATTATGGCTCTTAATGATTACTTAAATGCCATTTCTTTGCACTATTATAACAATGATGCCTCCAAAGAGGCACACTTTTGTTTATTTAAATTTTCCATTTTATATTGCTGTGTGTCATTTGCGTGTTTACAGTTTATGCAAAGTGATTGATTTTTTCCTTCACCCTCTCCTTCTGCAACTTAGTTGGGTAGTGTCATGCTTACTGTCACTGCCACTGTAAAAACAGTAACCAAAAAACACTGTGACGCTGCTTTTACGAAAGTCTCCTATCTGTGGCTGAAATGGAAATGCAGTGCTTATAATGTGTCACAACTGAATGTTCCCTTCACGCCTCACTTTTAAGCATTGTTTTGAGACCAAAAATGCTTTCCTTCATGACTTTGTTTTCTTGAATCCTCAGTTGCATTACTTGTCAGATGTGCTGCTAAGGTTGTTGGAAATTCTGCTGGATGCATATAGCCACACATTCCATACTTATCATAATATAATGCTTTCCAGTTGTAAGGTCATGTTTAAATGCAGCACAGTAGATAATGTTGCTGCTCAGTGTGAAACTGTGGCAGTCTGGTTTTCTAAGCAAGCTTTATTCTGTCCTCACTTATACAACTCCTAGATGCTGTTAGACGTCCAATTGGATTTAAAACAACACCATGCTGTTTACATTGGCTTGGGAGTCATGTACTTCACATTGCTTCATCATATTAAAGTCACCGGTGCATACTGTTTGGACACCCCGGAAAAAGTTAAAAGAAAAATATTTGCCTTATTCCTCTGTTGATCATATGTTTTTAAATAAATAATATGTTTATATAGCTTGTACCTACAGTTTACTTTTAGTTCAATTGTTAAAATCATGTGCCACATCTAGTACAGAAAATAGCACAAAAAAAAATGACATCAATGGCAGTGGAAGTGTCTTTAAAAGATACTGAAAGATCAAATACCAGCTTTTCCTCCATATTAAAAATGTTGGTAACACTTTACTTAAAGAAGCCATTATTATGCATTATATATACCTTGATAATGCATTATAATGCATTACCAATGTATGTATAATGCATTATAATGACTGCTTTTAGTAAAGTGCTACCGAAATGTTTAATGAAAATCTGAATATTTCCTATTGTCTGACCACATGTATGTAAACATTTCAACATAATAAGTATACACAAACCATAAACATTCAATCTGAAAATTATTCTTCACTGAAAAAGATTTACTTATACTAAATGACAAGAATGAATCATGATCTGTTTTAAAGCGGTGTTGGGGCATTGAGTATTGCTGACATCCTGCAGTAGCAGCAATTAAATACTGATTTTTTTTTTGCCTCAGTGAAATATGATACTGCACCGGACAACATGATGAAGGTAATGATCACCTCATTTGTAATCCATTGATTTCCAGTAAAGGTTTAATAATAATTATTTTTATGTCTCTCTGATACATTCCTCGTGCAGATTTAACAGCCAGGACTTGAAGATGTGGCTGAATTGTTCCCAAACTGTTGTTTGCATATTTATAACTTTCTTGTCGAGATGGACTATAAAACAGAGAGCTTTATTATGACATCTGTGTGTGGTTAACAGGTTTCTGGGCTCCAGTAGAACGCCTGGCTTTAGCATCCCACAGAGAAGTCTACCTGCTGGATTCCTTATGCATTGAGTCTGGTAGGTTTTTTCTGGCAACTCCAGCAGCATATCTTGCAATAACTCTAACCTAACCTGATCTTTTGTTGTGGATCCCGCAAAGAGTGCAGTTTTTCACTAAACTGTCCCCTCCATCTGGACTCGATTGGTCTGTGGTAACCTTCTTGCCACAAGAACTTTTTTGGTTCAGATACTGAAATTGGTACTTTTGCATTAATTTAGACCTAGCATTTCCCCACTTTATTACTGAGTCACTCTTCAAAAGGCTGAAAACATTGCCATTTGGAATCTGTCTTTCCGATACTGTAGCTGCAGTCTATTGTATGACTTCCCAGTGTACCCTGATCATTCTATGGATGCAGTCTGTGGGAATTTTGCTCATGACATATAGTCTTTGATGCGTACTTACTAGATTGCTTGTCATAACTATATCAATTCAGACATGTATTTAGATGTACTGGTAATGGAGTCCCCTTCTATTCTACCTCACAGATGAGAAACACATCAGTTTTGCCTCTTATGAAAGGATTCATTAAGTGTTGAACATTGTACTTAGCTCCTGCAACATGTGAAACCCTTAAAAAGGACAGAAGAGGACTCCTCTAATTGGTCGATATACTAAATATTATGAATTGTACAAGATGTTTTCTGGTGCCTGATGCTATAAGTGGCCATTGAAGTTCCCACCAAATCTAATTACCTGTTTTGGATTTCTAGAGGTCACTCACATCCCCTGACTTAACATTGCTTATAAATATAACACAGGGAGATAAAGTCAGGAAATTATTTCTCAGTCTGCAAACACAGAGATGTGAATGTAAATAGTGTATGCTACCTTGTCAGCCAGGAGTGAAAAGCACTTTCCCTACTCATAGCACTTTATATCAGAATTTCTTAATATATTATTTGCACCACTGTAGACGATACAATGGCACAACTTAGTTGTATACAATGACACAACCTAGTTATATAAAGGTTATCTTGATAAACTCTATTCTTTTCATCTTAAATGGTAAGGTTTTGCAGTTCATGCTTTGACAGAGGAAGAAGTAGATGTCTGCAGCCTTGTGTATTGTGTTGCCTCTGATAGGCTTAAGCCTCCTCCCCACAACCCTGACAAGGACAAATGGTGAGAAAATGCACAGATTTATGGAAGATGGCGAGAGAGCTAGGGTCCTATGCTTGTGATCAGAAGTTCACTGATTCAAATCCTTGCCTCAGCCCCCAATTGCTCTGGCGGCTGCTTAACTTTGTTTTCTCTCAATAATGTACATTGCTTTGCTTTGGATGAAAGCAGCTGCTAAATATGCAAAATGCAAAATAAAGTACAAGCCTCAGATGTAAAGTTGGTACAGGTACCGTACCGCTTAATGCTTTTCCACTTCAGCACTTCTCCTTGGTACTGTAGTTTTCTTGTCACATGCCAGCATTAACACAATAACTTGATATTTTGAGTCTAAATAGCTTCAGTTCAGTATTATGATGAGTATGAGTGCATTGATGAGAACGATTGACACGAACCTGGGATGGGGGTTAATCTCAAAGTCTAGGTGTGGATAAGCAATTCAGTGCTTCCCCTTCCTAAAGGTACATAATGGCCCAAAAGCATTATGTCATGAGGGAAGTACTTGGATAGAGTGTTGTAATTTAGTTTGAATTATATCTATGCTTTAATTGATGTTGTTAGTTTCATTATGTATTGCAGCATAGTACCACTGGTTTAGTTTAACCTTGCTTTGTCTAGTTAAATTTGGTACTTCCTTAGGTTGCTTTGGTCTCCTTTGTTTTCTGAACCAACGTGGGTCTTCCAGCAGCCAAAACTGTGGGGCAGATGTCAGGATGGATCTGCTCTGCTGCATTGCGGTGGAGCCCAACCCCCCGCAGAAAGGGGCGGTATTTTTATTTTTTTTTGCCTGGTTAATGGGCAGGAGTCAGATGTTTTTACCTAAGTGTACGTGTGTTTTTTCTCTATTTTGGTCCCATTTCTGGAATTTCTGATTGTTCTATATTTTGTTTAATGTTCTTATGTTAATTTAGTTTTCTTATTTATTTGTTTGTGTTTGTTTGGATTGCTATTATCTAATTTATTGATCAATTAGTGGAAACAGTGTTGACGTGTCATCTTCTGAGTAAATCAAAATATCTGCCTGAGTGTTTGGCCCTGCTCGTGCCAATCCTCCAGTGAGCCACGCCCCCCTCGCTACCTCATGTGGAATCCCAATGTCTTCAGCTGTTTCTAGTCTTGTTAATCGCTGTTGTGTATTTAAATCCACCTTAGAGTATGTTTCTGGAGTCCGGTCATTAATGTTGTAATGTTGTGAAAGTCGTTATTTGTTCCTGCCTGTCTTTACCCTGAGTAAACCCCACATTCACCTGATTCCTCGTGTCTTGCTCCTATTTCCCTGGTTCACGCCTGTACGTCATGACGCTGAGAAACTGCTACCTTTACGTTTTTTTGCAGCACCCCCACAGCATGCCGCTTAGTTGTCTTGGAGGGTTGGGCTGGCCCTTACACTGGGCGAAACAATCTTTGCACTTTGACAATAGTGCATGTAAATATATTCCCCAATGAATTAATGTGGATGGTAAAAAGAAACAACAGCTCTGGTTTTTGTATTAAAAACTAACCGTGCGCATAAAGTACCAGTGAAATTGTTGCATAACATTATCCAGTGCATCTACTCATGAGACCGACAATATATGTAATCCCAAGCATATTGGGGAACAGTTTCTGATTAGTAGTTTTCCAGCATGTTCTTGATTAATGGGTCTGTCCATATGTGGCAATAGTCCAAGGAACTCTACTCACGACTGACCAAACAAAAAAGGATCCCGCTCTTCCAGTAATGCCATAAAGGTGCTTTTTTTCTGGAACCACCTGACTCCATTATTTTTGTTTGAAGGCCAAATTAAAGCAGCATGGTATCATAGCATATCATAGCATGTAATCCATAACATTTAATGGAGCATTCTCTGTTTTCTCTGAAAAGTATAGTCCAGCATTACAGTTGAACATTTGTCGGACATTTATGAACTTGTTACCAATTGGTATTACTCATGTTGCTTGTCCTTCTAGTTCTTAGATTTTTTTATCCAAAAGCAAATGTTCAAGACACTTGTGGGAGGTGTTTATGACGATAGCCTTCAGCCAAGATTTTAGAGTCACTTAAGCAAAAAAAAAAAAAAAAGTAACTGAAGAACAGATTTGGTGACTTCTAGCTAGCCGATGATATTCAAACAGCCCACAGAGTGACAATTTGTCACTGTCCCCCCCCACCTGTATTATATGTGAAATAGATTTGTGGAGCATTTTACCGTTACTGAACTTGGATTATTGAAAGCATATCACAATGGAAACATTTCTGTACTATTCTAAAATTACTATTAACTGGAATAACAAGCATGGAGCAGCCTTTTAAGATATCAGAATGACTCGCTGTATTTTGATTTTTTTGGCATGGGGGTTTACTTCAGCATTTTTGTTGTGTGATGTAAATGAATATTCAAAATAAGATTGTTAGTCAAAAGGGTAACACTAAAACCATGTAGACTTTTTGGCAGGGTTGCAGAGTCCTGTGCCTGAAACCCATCAGCTTAGTAACAAAATGATTGGTTGTTTATAGAAGTTGAAATGTTCAGAAGGAACGTATCTTCTGGGCTGATCCCAGGAGCCAGAGCTAATTAGAAACAAATGTTTGAAATTCAATTCAATAATTCCAGAAATCTTTCTTTTATGTAGCTTGGCGAATGGCTAGCTTTTGTCAGCTATGTACAGTGGCTCATCCTTTCATGTTTAGGGTCTCTGAGGTGTATTTATGTTTTTCTCAAGAGAGCTCAGCAAAGACAAAACCTTACCTCTGTTGTGAACCAGTTCATGAAAAGATGAGAGAAATCTGTTTTTAATTGTGCACTTATTTCTGTATTTGGTTCTTGCACTCTATTTTTTGAGTAAACATTACATCATAGGGGGCCAAGGCAAGCAAGCAGCACAGTCTTCCAATAATTTTCCCTCTTATGTGATTTGATTCAAAAATCAATCATGCTTACCATTTGAGGTTCTGTATAATAGTGTTTTATTACTGGTTATTACTGCTATAATATCACACTCCATTTTGCATTTATTAAGAGGGACCTATTCAGGTACACTTTCTTCAATCTATTTGTCCAGAGCAAGGGATCTTGAATGATTAAAAGGTACATACGGTCCCTTTGTGAGGTAGGCCTTTTGGGTCAAACTGAAACTTCTCTAGATACAGCCATGCCGTTCAAGCAATTCTGCATAGGTAGTGCACTAATAACTAGAAAAAGGGAAACAACACACAAAGAGAGATGTGAGAAATTAGATTTGAGTGGGATCATTTGCTTTCAATCATCTGCCGATGTCCACTGGTTACTCTGTTGCCTCTCATTTGGATTTGTGAGGCCATGGATTCTGAGACACTGATCCCTTGACCACATTAGGGGAAAGTGATTAGTTGTCAGCGAAATGTGTCCACTGCATTCAACCTATATGTCACATCGCAGAGGGCCACTAATTCAGCACCCAGGGAGCAGTGCTTGGGGGTGGCACGTTGCTCAGGATACCTAAGTGGTACTTTGCTGGCCAGGGATTTGGACCAGTGACCTTTTGATTGCAAGTGTGTGCCCCCAACCATTAGGCCACCACTACTACCCAACTTTCCAATTAGTAATAATCGCTCCTCAGAAAAACCTCGTAGGCTACGATACAATTAGTCCTTAGATATTTCTGCTTTCAGTATTTGTAATTTTTAAATGAGCACTCAGAAATTTCACATTTAAGAACTTGAGATTTAATATATGTTATTTTTATTAGATGCCATATATCTTCAACTCTACAGTTAGATGTGGCAGTTTTGGCAAGTACTATATTCTACAGTACTGCAAACAACTGCTCTATAAAGGCTTTCTGTATCTTTTAGTCTTCAAATAACATACTGTGTTAAGGTTTGCTTTAGATATGTGTATGTAATGTTTGTTGGCAGGGACTATTAGTATGTTACTATGTTTCACATCAGGGATGAGAGGTCATATAAGTTATTCTTCAAAAAAAGATAAAAATATTAAAAGGATTATTATTGTATAATTGGCAATACTTTGTTTTGAGGTGGAATCACTATTCAAAATATTTGTAGGAAAGCATTTAAAAGAAAAGTCAAAGAATATATGTATTTAATGGCTGAATACTGTAAAGACAGTCAAATCTATTTTCCTAAAACCATATTACCAAGATAATGAATATTGTGAGAAAACAATTATGAAACTTCCAACAACAAACAACAATTGGTGGGAACCCCCCACCCCCAATATTCTACAATGAAACATTAAGTTTTGCTGAATATTCACAGTTAGCTCATAGAGCATGTCTTTAATTTAATGACTTGAACTAAGGTGGTTCTAGTATCAAGGTAATGCAGATATGCATGATGTTCTGATCTTTCAGCAGTCTTTTAGCAGGAGTTAAACCACTGACAGAACCTCCAAATTCATTCAAATTGCCTGCAGAGCCACTCTACCCCTGTAGCACATTAATTCAGTCCCAAAATATTAAGTTACTGTCAGACATTGTTATAGGATAATATTCTGCTGGCAAATTTAATGATTGGCTCTAAGTCATGCATTCCAAAGTCTGCGTCAGAATAAAAAATAAACAGTTTAAAATAGTTTGGGATTTTCTTACTCACTAAAGTAGAGATGCAAAAAAGCAGGACGGATACTGGAAAACATCTTGTTATATACAAAACATACAAAAAATAAGAAAAGGGGGTGAAGCAATTACTTTGGCCGAGTTATGTGGTTACTTTTTTCTCATCTTCATTTTTTTTTTCCTTTTGATTTGCAAACACTATGAACTCTTCAATTTCAAAATGTGGTTTAGTTAAGCTGATAATTAACACTGATGCATAGAACTGAGAGAGTTTTTGATTATGTAATATGATATTCTTGGCCAACTAAGATGTTGTTCTTGTGATTGCATTCAAAAATCCAACAATATAAATAAGAAGTAGGATTAGGTTAATCATGCACTTATTTTGGAAATATAAGAAAATCAGAGAGAATAGCCCTTACAATTTTTTGCCCTTTCACGTAACACGAGAATATATCTGCCAAGTCACTGAACATTAATCACATCCAGGGAAGTTAATACCTTATAAGAGTAGTATTTGAAAGAAAGCTGAAATATACTTTAAATAAGACAATGGAACCTATGGATAACACATTTGGCAATAATCCCCATATGTTTATTCTGCATACTATATTTACTATGTTTAGATTTGGGAATAATAGAATAATGACAAATGTTACATTACATAAAGGTGATTTTAAGGTTGAATTATTGTATAAAGATACCAATAAATATCATTATAGAATAGGTATGGCAGTAGTGATGCAGGCCATAGTAGTACGTTTATAATCAAGCAAATATCAGCTAGGTATATAAATATTACTTCATTATAGATCATAAGTGATGCCTAGAAAGAGAGGATTTAAATATTTTGAAAATGATGTGTAGTCTACTATATGACTGTAAACTAGTCTAGCATTTTCATGGAAAGAATTCAAATCATAACATGTTCTCTTGTAGAAAATGCAGACGACATTTCCAACACAAACACCAAACAGAAATAGGTTTTCTATTTTTGCCCACTTCTCTTGTTTTTTTATATAGAACATGACGTGCAGCATGTTCAATTACAACATGATAAAGTTACTCAATCCATGGTTTTGTTTTTCCAGTTCTGTTTCCAGGGCAGGTTATTCCGTGTTCATAACAAATTATAAATATGTCTGTCACAATATTTATTTGCATTGCTATAAACAACAACCAAACAGCAAGTAAAATGACACAATTAAATGTGGAACCCATTTTTTTACAGGTGCATGTTTTTAGACAATTTTTAGAATTCGGCACTGCCAGTCTGACTTTTGTGACATTTATCAACATTTGTATAAGTGGGAAGCTAACAATGCATTTTTATGACAAACAGATGTGCACCACTGTTAAAACAGAGAAAACACATTTAGTAAGAATTCCAGACCTGATTCAGTCAAAGCGTTTTGCCATTCTCATCTTACTTTGAAACACTCACTGATACTGTTCTTCATTGGCCATTCTTTAACAGTGGCTGGAATTAGTACAAGGCCTTATTTAAATAATATCTTATTTTCATGCGTAAGCTTCCCAACAAAAAACGCATACCAGACATATAAAATAAAATAAATCCAGAACAATGAAATAAGAAATATAAATATATAAGAAGAACGCGTAAAGTGTACATGCAGATGGTAGAAGTGCCACAGTGCGTAACTTAGTGCAGGTGGAACACAACAGTGATGAGTGAAAGACAGCAGAGTTAGTGTCATCCATGTTGGGTGGCGTTAGTGCCGTGGTGACTGGAAGCAGTGAACAAATCCCTGATGACAGACACAAAGCACTCAGCGGTACAGCCAGGGGCTGAAAGCGTACCTCATTAGCTCATTATAGAGTTATGCTTTTGCAATCTCATAATAATAAGATGAATCAAAGCTGGGTCTTGGTTAGGTCTGGCCTCCTTTGAGGTCATTGATCTGAAAGTGTGTGTGTGTGTGTGTGTGTGTGTGTGTGTGGGGGGGGGGGGGCGGGGG